>LNAC01000093.1:2434983-2555516 GCA_002007465.1 Ailurus styani | reverse complement strand
AAAAAAAAAAAATTGGAAACCCTAGAACTGCAAAATGAAATAACCAAAATTATGAACTGAACAGATGGATTTTATAGCAGATTAGACATGGCAGAAGAACATATTAGTGAACTGTTAAAAAAAAAAAAGGTCAGTAGACAATATACAAACTGATGCACAGAGGAGAAAAAAGAATTCAAGCACCTCTGTGAACTCCAAGTAGGATGTTTAAAAAGAAAACTATAACAATGAACATTAAATTCCAAACTGCTGAAGGCAAAAAAAGCAAACAAAAAGCAGTCAGTTAAAGGAAAATATACCTTTAAAAGAGCAAAAATACAACTATGGTTTAATTTGTAAATAGGTATTATGAAAGCCCAAAGAGAATGAAATGTGTTTCATTTTTTTTTAGCTTTACTGAATAATTGAAAGATAAAAATTATATTTAAGGTGAAATAAAGGAAAGAATATATTACCTAACATTTCCCTATTCTAGGTAACAAAACAAAAAGACCAAGTATTAAGTAAAAACACAAAGTGAGGGCGCCTGGGTGGCTCAGTGGGTTAAAGCCTCTGCCTTCGGCTCAGGTCATGATCCCAGGGTCCTGGGATGGAGCCCCGCATCGGGCTCTCCGCTCAGCGGAGAGCCTGCCTCCTCCTCTCTCTCTGCCTGCCTCTCTGCCTACTTGTGACCTCTCTTTCTNTTTTAAAAAAAAAAAAAAAAAAAAAAAAAACCACAAAGTGAGATACAAAACAACAAAGAAATGAACACAGATTTATTCTAATAGGGCTCAGTCAAAATCTGTTTTTCCCATAATCATTCCTGAAAGTAAAAAGTTTCATCGATGTGGTGAGTGACGGACACTTGGGCCCATGAGCTCACACTGTGGCCCTGCGGCAGCTGTGGTCCAGTCTCCTGCAGGCTGCAGCTGGGTCCACCCGGGGGCCACCAGCCATCAGGTGGCTGAAGCAGGTGCACAGGACCGCACGGGATTTCTAGACTCACCCAGACTTCTCTTCTGCCTTTGCAGCTCTGTAGCCATTTTTTCAAATTTCTTCTGAAGCCTTTTATCATGTTCCGGTGTTTTAGGAACAAAATCTTTGGGCTGCATACACTTCCGCTGTGCAGAAAGGACATAAAAATGAGTACTACTGTACAGCAGCTGTGTAACAAGACAACCTGTTCCCGACACGTCTGATACCTGTTATAACATTGCAAGGAAAACCTGCTGACAGTGGCATTTCTCGCACTGCATGTGAAACAGCAGTATTTCTTTCCAGGCCTCTGTAAGAACAGCTGCAAAACTGAAAGACTAGATACAAGATGGTACACTAAGTAGCTATGTTTTCTGAGGCATTTTCAGGATCCCAGCAATCTTAGTTTCCAGGAAGGTTCTTAAACACAAATTAGTCGTTCTCCTTATTTTTGTTATGCTTACATTATCTCCTCCTTCCCCCACCCCCAAATCATAACATGGTAACCAAGTACAAAAGCAATTATTTTCTAACTACCAAAAAAAGGAACCAATATTGAATCCTGCTTTGTCTTTAAATCACAGTAATTCTATTCAGCCAGTAAAACCCCAAAACTCAAACTACACACACAAGGTGTGACAAACAGGATGAAGCCCGAGGCTAACATCCAAAGAAAGTCTTGGGTTAACTTTCCCACACCCAGGCTTCTGTTCTTGACTGAGCATCTTGCTCTCATTCATTATTTAACAAAAATGTATGTGTCAGGCACTGGTCTTGGAACAGAAGACGATTCTTGCTATCAGGAGCTTATACTCTATTAAAGAATGACAGAAAATAAACATCATTAATAAGTTAAATAGAAGTTTATGTGTGTCAGGAGGGTTAATACCAGCAGGCCTGGAACTGGCCTGAACTGTTTTCCCCAAAGTACAAGCACAGCATGCAATGTCCTACTGAACAATGTTGCTTTGTGACCATGAGTCCAGAGCATTTGGGGGCATTTGTACTCCCAGAGCTGGTCAACCGCTTATCACCAGTGGGTGGGCTCTGCTGGTGGTGGTGGCGGGGGGGTAATCAGGGGTACATGACCAGCACAACCCAAGAGTCTCCCCTAGGCCTCCCTGGTCCCAGGGTTCTCTCCAGATTCTCAAGCATTATCCTTTAGGGTCCTGTGAATCTTTGTTAGCAACTGAACCCTAGCAAACTGCCACCATTATTATAGTATGTCAGAAAGGAGTAAGTCCTACAGATAGAAAGGAAAACAGCAGGCAAGTGGGATCAGGACAGCTGGCACAGTGGGAAGAAGCCACTACTGTACGTAGGGCAGTCAGAGGGGGTCTCCCTGAGAAAGAAATTCTGGCACAAAGCCCTATTAAAGTTAGAAAAAGGGTAAGATGCATGAAGTTTAGGGGAAGTGTGTTCCAGATAGCGGGAACAGATATGCAATGCAATGGCTCTAAATTACAAATACACTTGGTGAATTTCAGAACAGCAAGCAGGAGGGTCAGGCTGGCAACAGGAAGAATGAGGGAGAGTAAAACCTTGCCAAAGAGCCCAAAATAATACAGTCTGAAGTCATGTTCACTTCGCAACTTCACTTAGAAAAGAGAAAGGGAATGTTTTCAGACACAAGTGAACATTTAAATGAAGTGTGTAAGCAATCATTACTTATGCTTCAGATGAGGGAAAATGACACAGATTAATAATACGCGGCACTAGTCACTGTGTCAAGAAACAGGTACTCCTATACACTATTGGTGAAACTGTTAAAATCAAAGTGCATGTACATTTTGACCCTGTCACTTCGTGTCTAGATAATCCACTTGGAGAAATAAACTCAAACATGTCACATAAATAACATGCTTAGTAAAAACCGACAATGATTTAAGGGTGTATAAATCCAAGAAAGGCACATTGTTGCCATATAATAAATATGGAAGAGTGAAGGGCTACACATATAGTCATCAAATGGTCAAACACACACAGTTACAAGAAGAAGAAAAAAGCAGGGTGCCTGGGTGGCTCAGTGGGTTAAAGCCTCTGCTTTCAGCTCAGATCATGATCTCAGGGTCCTGGGATCGAGGCCCGTATCGGGCTCTCTGCTCAGCAGGGAGCCTGCTTCCCCCTCTCTCTCTGCCTGCCTCTCTGCCTCCTTGTGATCTATTTCCCTCTGTGAAATAAATAAATAAAATCTTTAAAAAAAAAAAAAAAAGAAGAAGAAGAAAAAAGCAATCTCCCAGACAATACATGTAACACAGAACCTCATTTGTACAAAACGTGTGTGTGTGTGTGTGTGTAGTGGATGTGTCCTAAAGACCATCGACGTACAGGGACCCAAGTCAAACCAAAAATTGCTTATTTTGAGGAAAGAGACATTAAGAAAGGTATTTGCCTTATCCGTGTTTACTCAATGTTTTATGATGAAAATACACTCTTATTATTAATGTGGTTTTAAAATAAATCCTTTACTTCTGAAAGGGTAGACACAGCCACTGCTTGGCGAATCAGAAAGAGTAGGGACTTCGAAGCTCTAATTCACCTCTAATTGAAGGAGATCTGCACAGACACTGGAGTTAAGTCTGTCCATCACTGCCCTATGCAAATCCTGGGCTGCCTAAGAGGAAATGTCCAAGATACAGAATTCACCGTTTACAGAAAATCTGAGACGCCCATGGGAACGTCTTCCTTAACCTAGAGGAAATGTATGGGTCTAGTCTGTCTGATTCAGTTTGGACAAAGTCTGCAAATCACCTCCCCAATAGGGACTCTCACATGAAAACAAGGCAACGCTGAGGTTTCCTAGTAAACCAGTTTCCCGCAAATAAAGAAATCACAATTAAAACTTAAATAATAAAAGAGTGAAAATGTTGTGGATCAAATGTGAACTAGACCTCAAAGGAAAGCGGTGTCTTTATGTTTGCACTGCAGATTTTCCATAATAACTAACTTAATTATTTAATAAATAACTTGGATATTTCTGCATCGGACTCTTGAGATTTTCCAGCTAAACAGCAGAACAAAAGTATCTTGCTACGGACGTTAACAAACTAAATTCCGAAGCTGTTCTAGGTGCACCTGCATGTCTGCTGGTCTCTTGGCAACTTTTAGTTTTCCACTGGCCAGACACAGCTCTTCCACTTCTCACAAATTACATCAAAGCACTTAAAGGATACACTCATGTCTGTAACTTTCTTAAAAACCCTATGTGGAAAGAAGAGCATCATCAACTCCAACACTGAAGACACCTCTTGAATATATTCCACAAAGTGTCACTTTCCAGGATTAAAAGAATAATAAATTCTAACTGCCACTGTTGAAATCACATACTTACTTTTTTTTTAATTAGGCTTGGTAGGTGTTCCCTCGTGTTAGCTGCGGGGAAGAGTGCTTCGTCAATGTGTGCTCCAGCTGTCCGGCACCTGTGTCATTAAATGGACAGAGCAGAATGAGCACTTGCTCCTGTTAGAATCCCACAGCACTGCACCGGCACATACATCAGCTAGCAATTTAAGAGATGCACAGGCCATGTTAACAGACTTAACTTTTAAAGTAAGAACATTTATAACGAAATACAAAGAGCAATATAAATTCAACTTTCCAAAACAGTCTCTCTACAGTGTTTTTAAAGTGTAAAAGTAGAAGCAAGAGGCAGTAAAAGAAGCGGTTTTTATACAACTTTAGACTTGTAACAGCCTCCAAACTGATGAGTGCGGGGCATACATACGGTATAAGCACATGCTGTTAAATGAACAGTAGAAGAGTAAACAGGACTTAAAAGGAGAAATCCACAGCTAGAAGGGCCCAAAGGAAATTCGGCCAAAAATATTATCTTGCCCCTAAAACTGGTGTTTCACCAGAGAGCAGGGTGGGCCATCCCAGCTTCTCCTGGCCCTGCCCCACCAACCACAACTTGTCTGTCATCAGTCTGTCATTTCCACTCTCACTAAGCCGCCCTTCACACCTCCCTGCCTGTCTTGGGAATCCCCAGACCATTACCTACTTCTAAGCAATCAGATGCTCAAATCTAAACAATTACGATAACGTCCTAAATGATCTCCTTACCTATAGTTCCTACTCTTCTCATTCATTCATATTATTACTAAAAGATTAAGCTTAAAACATTTTATTCATCTCTCCACAACCCAGATAAAAAGCCTTCAATCACTCTTGTGTTTACAGAATAATCTCACCTACCTGTTGTTTCAGTCTTTTTAAAATATGGCCCCTAGTGCGCCTGGGTGGCTCAGTGGGTTAAAGCCTCTGCCTTCAGCTCAGGTCATGATCTCAGGGTCCTGGGATTGAGGCCCGCATCCGGCTCTCTGCTCAGCAGGGAGCCTGCTTCCTCCTCTCTCTCTCTGCCTGCCTCTCTGCCTACTTGTAATGTTATCTCTCTCTCTGTGTAAAATAAATAAATAAAATCTTTAAAAATAAATAAATAAAATAAAATATGGCCCCTAAACACATCTCCAACTATACTTCATAAGCCTGTCAGTGTTCAACATTTAGTATGCAAATGAGAGTTGAAAATATAATTAAAACATAATGCAAGAAAAGAATAGGGCAAATATACCCATATTCATACAGAAAACTCTCTTAAATACAATAAAGCTAAATAACGTGTGTGTGTGTGAGAGAGAGAGAGAGAGAGATACCAATACATTGCAGAGGCAGACAGGACAGCGCAACTGTCTTTATTAAGCCAGCCATGAAAGAAGTTTGCAAAAAATGCAAAAATAAAAAAAATAATAAAAATAAAAAAACAGCCACAGCACAATAATTATGACAACAGAACAACAACAAGGTAGAGCAGAAGCTGGAGAGAGAGCTCAAGTGATACTACGGAGTCAGGAGAAGCTGTAGGTGGGAGGCGACCATCAGATTAAATTCTGATGAGGAAGCAGATTTGGGAGGATGCAGATCTTCCGTCTGGAAGATGAGCACAAACAAAAGGGCAGCAAAGCGAACAACAGTGTGACAATTCTGGGAAAACAAGACACCACTTGGTGCAACTGCAGTGAATGCACTGGAGCGAGGGCACGGGGGACGGAAGGTCACACGGGTCACCCTGAGGGCTGTATCTGGGGGGAGCCTGGACGGGCCACTCTGCAGGATGTGTTCCGGAAGAGGGACACTGAGGGTAAGGAGACCAGTCAGGGACTTTGGGGGTAGGAGATGCTACAGGTTTCACCAAACCTGTGGGACTGGGTGGAGATCCTTCAATGAACAGTATGTAGAAATAAAAATGGAATATTCTTGAGCTCTTGTTACAACAGGTGGACTGAGCACATATGTTTTTCTATCCTGCCCCTGAGGCCCCATTCAAATGAGAGTAAAGTAAAACAAAATGACACAGACCAACAGAAATAAAGAGTAGATAAGAGATGTCTGGGGAACTGAAAACCAAATACAGAAAAGGAAACCGGAGCCTGGAAGCCGGAGGAGGGAAGACAAGGGACTGAACTCCTCCCCTCACACCTCAAGGGCTCCAGCAGCAAGGGTGGGTCTGAGGAGCAGGAGCTGCACCCCTAACTGTGCCCACAGTCAGGGCCACCGCACCCCACTCACCCCTGCCACCAGAGCAGGTGACAGGCTCAGTTTTCAGACAACTTGGACCAGGGACGTGCTGAACTCAAGGATACCATGCTGGGCTCGGGTAGGACAAAGTTTCACACAAAAGGAAATTTGCGTGCATTTTCACATTTGGCTACAAGTGACTTTCCCAGTCATAATAATGTAAAGCAAAACTGCTGATTTAGCTCATCAGCTGCTGATTTTATTTATGGAATTAGAAGCAGTGTGGGTGCAATGAATAGGTGCACATACATGGCGTGAGGTCCCCCAGAATGTGGCCACTTGGAGAGCCAAATGTGCGTTTCCAAACTACAAAGTCTAGACGCTGTTGGAAACTGGAAAGTCAAGGCAGCAGTGGAACCACAGTAACTGGGAATACAGAGGTCAAGACAGAGCTGGAGCAAGGGGCAGGGGTGGAGAGGCGTTACCCCCAGGGAGCAGGAACTGGGGGAAGGGGTGAAAAAGGGACCACTGTTTCACTACGAGCCTTGTAATAATAGCTGAGTTCTCTCTTTCCTGAGTGTGAGGGGCCCTCTCTCCGTAACAGGATGGGAACAGGAAACTAGGCATTCTGATTCAAAGGGCTCTGGCTGGCCCAACAGGGAAAGAAATGGCACCTAAACCAAGACAGAAAATGAAGTCAGGAGGTAGTTAAGAGAGAACAGCAAGTTCAGGACTGGACCTATTTACACGTAGGTGCTGTGCCTCATCCACAAGAATTCTCCCAGCAGAAAGTCCCATGTGTAGGTCTGACACTGAGAGGGCGTACTGAGAATAAAGACAGTGATGCACATAAAATTCAAATCCATTCTGCAGCCCTGCGGGAGCACATCCCTGCCTCTACGCTTCCTCTCCCCAGAGATCCCAACCACTGATGCTCTGAGATCCTCACACACACTGGCATCACCCCATCTCAGGCCACAGCCTCCGATTCCTCGGAAAACTGGCCCCCCAAGTCGCTGAACACCTAGTTCCTTCACGTCTTCCTCACCTCAGCTCGCAGGTCACCAACTCCAAGAGGTCTCCCCAGCCACTGGGTCAGGAGGGTAACCAACCCCAACCAGGCACTGTGGCTAAGCCCCTCCTGTTCCCTTCAGATGATTCACTAAACCCTGCACTTATAAACCTTGTTTCTTTCATTAAAACTAAGTTCCAGGAGGGGAGTGAATACGCTGTCTAGTTACAACAGTAACCCCAAGGCCTGGCAGAGAGCAAGTACTCAAAAGATATTTTCTGAAGGAGCAAATGTCATCACTGTAGAAAGAAATACTTTGACCTCATCTTAAACACATACATGTGCACGCACGGATGCTCTAGGCAAAGAACTAAACATAAAAGCCAAAACCATAAACTCCTAGAACAAAATGGAAGAAAAAATTCACAATTTCGAAGTAAGCCAAGACATTCAGACAGAATATCAAAAACACAAAGCATAAAAGAAGAAAATGAAAAACTGCACTTCAACAAAATAAAAAACTGGTGTGTTTCGAAAGACATAATAAAGAAAATGAAAAGTCAGTCATAGACTGAGATCAGATATTTACAGTCTGTGTATCTGACCAAAAATATTGATATGAATAATGTACAAAAATTGCCTGACTCAATATTAAAAAGACAAAAACCCAACTTTTACAAATGGGCAAAAGATTTAAACCAAAGACAAATAGTCACTAAGCATGTGATCTTACACTTAGTACAAGTCATCAGGGAAATACACACTAAAGCCAGAGGCAACCCTCAAATATATGGTTGATTGATCTTTTTTTTTTTTTAGACAGAGAAAAAGGAAGTGTGAGTGGGATGGGATGGGGGGCATCTCAAGCAGACTCACTGCTGAGCGCAGAGCCTGAAGCAGAGCTCACAACCCAGAGATCAGGACCTGAGCCAAAATCAAGAGTCAGATGCTTAACCCACTAAACCACCCAGAAGCCCCTGGTTAATTATGACAAAAGTCATTGGGAAAGAATCATCTTTTCAACAATGGTGCTGGGACAACCAGATACCCACACAAAAAAGGATGAAATCACACCCCTACCTCACACCATGCATAGAAACTAACTCCAAACGGATTAAAGATCTAAACTGTCAGAGCATTTTAATGACAAAATTCTCAAAAGAAAATATAGAAATCTTTCTGATCTCAAATTTGTCAATAGTTTCGTAAATAACATCAAAAACATAAGAAACAAAAAATAAATTGGACCTCATGAAAATTAGAACCTTTTGCTTCAAAGGAAACTGCAAAGGACATATAAACACAACCCACAGAATGGAAAAAACACTTATAAATCATACATGAGGGCGCCTGGGTGGCTCAGTGGGTTAAAGCCTCTGCCTTCAGCTCAGGTCAAGATCTCAGGGTCCTGGGATCGAGCCCCACATCAGGCTCTCTGCTCAGCGGGAAGCCTGCTTCCTCCTCTCTCTCTGCCTGTCTCTCAGCCTACTTGTGATCTCACTCTCTGTCAAATAAATAAATAAAATCTTTTAAAAAATAAAAATAAAAAAATAAATCATACATAATATGGATACACGTGATATAGCCATACAATGGAATATTACTTGATAATTTAAGAAGGTGAAATTCTGATACATGCTACAATACAGAAGAATCTTGAAAACATTATTTTAAGAGAAAGCACCCAGGCACAAAGACCACACATTGTATGCTTCCACTTACATGACATTTTCAGAAGAGCCAAATCCATGGACACAGAGAGTAGATTAGTATTTACCCTGGGCTGGTGGGTATGGAGGGTGATGTATAGGTACAAGGTTGCATTCTAGGGTGATGAAAATGTTTTAAATTGTGTTGGTGGCTGCAAAACTCTGTAATTATGTTGAAAAACACTGAGTTATAGGGGCCCCTGGCTGGCTCAGTCAGTAGAGCATGTGATTCTTGACCTCAAGGTCAGATTTGATCTCAAGTTTGAGCCCTATGCTGGGTGCAGAGTTTTCTTTAAAACAACAACAAGGTGGGGAGGGTTTGTGTTTTGGTGAGTGCTGTGAAAGATGTAAGCCTGATGATTCAGAGACCTGTACCCCTGGGGCAAAAAATAAAAAAAATAAATAAAACAACAAGGGACGCCTAGGTGGCTCAGTCAGTTAAGCGTCTGCCTTCAGCTCAGGTCATGATCCCAGGGTCCTGGATGGAGCCCCACATCAGGCTCCCTGCTCAGCAGGGAGCCTGCTTCTTCCTCTCCCTCTGACGGTCCCATTTGTGCTCTCTCACTCTCTGTCAAATAAATAAAATCTTAAAAAAAAAAAAAAAAAAACGAGGGGCACCTGGTGGCTCCATAGGTTAAGCATCAGACTCTTGATTTCACCTCAGGGCATAATCCCAGGTTGTGAGATCCAGCCCCCAGGAGGGCTCCAGGCTCAGCGGGAAGTCTGCTTGAAATTCTTTCCCTCTGCTCCTCTGCCCCATTTGCATGCCTGCTCTCTCTCAAATAAATAAATCTTTAAAAACAACAAAAACAAAAAAAAAGGTAACTGAATTGTACACTTTTGATGGGTGAATTATATAAAAAAATGCTACAAAAAAATAAACACATGAGATACCACTACAAATCCATTAGAATGGCTAAAATCAAAGACTGTTAAATCCCAAGTGTTGGTGAAAATGTGGAGCAAATGGAATAGTCATACACTGCAAGCAGGAATGTAAAATGATACAACCAGCTTTGAAAAACAGTTTGGGTAATGGCCCAAAAGTGATAAAAACATTTAAGAACAAGGATGTGATTATTCATAGCAACTTTACTCATAATAACCAAAACCAGAAAACTTCCCAAATGTCCATTAACAGGTGAACGGATAAACAAACTGTGGTACATCCATACAACAGAATACCATTCAGCTATAAAAAATATTAAAATATTGATACACATAACAACAAAGATAAATTTCAAAACATCATGTGGAACAAAAGAAGCCAGGCATAAAATAACACATACTGGATGATTCCCTTTGTATGAGACCCCAGATTAAGCAAACCTATGCTACCAGGCCAGACACCAGGTGAGTGGTAGCCCTGTGGTACAGCTGTGTCAAGGAGACAAGGGGGCTTGGGGCAGGGAAGATGACTGCAAAGGGACACAAGGAAATTTCTTGGCATGATAAAAATGCTTACAATGTTTTGAATGTGGTAGTGGTGGTAACATAGGTACACACATTTGTCAAAACTCAGTGAACTGTACCCTTGAAATGGGTACACTTCATTTTATGTAAATTACATTTTTATAAGGTCGATTTTTTTAAAAAACAAAGTAATCATCTAAGCCCGTAGAAAGCAGATAGAGAATAGGGCAGGCAGAATAATGGATCCAATGAAAGAAATGAGAAACAGGCATCAATGATAAAGCAAACAAGGAGAGAATTATTTCTTGCCTTTTTAAACAAATGTCCATTAATGAGCAATTTGTACTCTGAGGAGGGTCTACCAGCTTCTTCTTACTCGAGTGAAACATCACCTGTTTCCCACTGTTATAAGCAATAAAAGAGCAAAAGGGGGGTGGCCAGGAAGCATCCCGACATAAGACCTGAATGAAAAGAATCAGGACAACTGCACCATCATATACATGATATTTAAGTTATAATCAGCAGCATCATAAAGCTAAGCCAGCTCACCAGAACCTCACACCAATCCTGGTGCATAAATACTGTCATACCATTTTCTCATATTTGATAACTGAGGACACCGAGGCTCACAGGAAATCATTTACCCAAGTTCACAAGGTATCCTCTACTAGTTAGTAGTTTGGGGAAAGTCTTGATTCAACTGGGTAAAATGTGTGCCTGACCCAGGTGATGTAGAAGATATATTCAGTCCTTACTGGCAATAAGTATCCCAACAATTTATCTGTCACTTGGTAGCATGGAAAGATGCAGAGACACACTTCTGAATCTACCTTGGGTTTATATATGACATTTCACAACAAAGAAACAGGTGGCCTGTAATACTGGTGATGTCATTCTGCACATGCAAACAACTTGTGTGTTCACATGTTTAGTAAAATACCGAACAGCCACTATATATTAAAACCTGTGTTTATCAGGCACGCAATCAAAATCTACTGAAAAAAACAAAACAAAAATTCACTAGTTGGATTTCTGCTTTTCTTCAGAAATGTAAAATAACATTATCCTCCCATCTAGTGGTCAAGTAGAAAAGTGTTTCAAGTGATGCCGCTAAAAGCAGAACCAACTGTTTTGATCTTCAATTGCTGCTACTTCAGAGCCAACAGGGAACACAGCAGCTTGTGTCATCCTTCCCTCTGGGAAGCCCTGCCTGGGCCCCATTCCAAAGAGCACTTTCTCCCTTGAGAGCTAAGGAATGGTGGCACTTCCCACTGCAAGCCTGCTCCACAGACCCTCCCATCCCGCCCTCAGGACAAACCCTCTACTGCACCCCATCACTCCACTGGTTATGCCAAACGTCCCCTCTGTCACCAGCCCCGTCCTGTTGCCTTCGTTCACTATCTCTTCAAAAGCTAGGGCAATGGAGAAGTATCTGACCTGTAGGAGAAGAATCCCTTTCAACAGTAAAATGGAACAAGACAGTGTGGAAGACCTCCTTCAGGGGACGAGTGAGTTAGAGGGATGTGTGTATGCTCCCAGCACCGCCCCCCCACACACACACACAAAGCAAGACCAGCAGTCACAGAGGGAGCTCAAACAGTCATCAGAAACCATAGATACAGACCGAACTGTTGAAGCAGTATTTTGGACTCAAAATCTCTTTTCAGTCTTAAAAAAATTCAAGGACCAGGCGCCTGGGTGGCTCAGTGGTTAAAGCCTCTGCCTTCGGCTCAGGTCATGATCTCAGGGTCCTGGGATCGAGCCCCGCATCGGGATCCCTGCTTCGGCAGGGAGCCTGCTTCCTCCTCTCTCTGCCTGCCTCTCTGCCTACTTGTGATCACTCTCTCTGTCAAATAAATAAATAAAATCTTTAAAAAAAAAATTCAAGGACCTAAGAGCCTCTGTATGTGAGTTATACATATGGATATTTATTGTAACAAATTAAAACCAAGCAGTTCTCAAAAAAGTAAAACTGAGTTCTTAAAATGTGTGATTGTTAATTCATTTAAGAACAGTAATAAAACTCAATACATGTTAACACAAATAACAGCTTTTATGAAAAGCATTCCCCAAAACAGGAAAAAAAGTTAGGGAGAAAAGTGGCATGGCCATACATTTTTGCAAATGTCAATAAACAGCTAGATTCTCACATCTGCTTCCGCATTCCATGTACTGTGTATGCCATGCCCCCTAAACAATACTGTACCCTCCTGAGAAGATGAGAGGGGAAAAGTCAAATAATATTATTAATATAAAAAATTTCAACCCTGCTGACCCCCTTACAGGGTCTGGGGACCACGGAAGTCTGTGGACTATGATTTGAGAACTGTTGCTCTAAAACTGCAAGAAACCCATCATTCTGATATTATTTACTGACTGATTTATGAATATTAGGTCTTATCTTTTCAATAAACCTATGCTGTCTGAGACAGGAAAAATGGCTTACTATTGAGCTCATGTTTTAATTGATAACAGTAGATGATTTGGGTGTTGCTTTGCTTTTAATGAACTCAGAACACTGAAAGTTTGCTACAAAAAGAAAAACCTAACTGGCAGGTTTTTAAAAACACTTGTCCTACTAACACACAGCTTTTATTTTTATTTTTTATTTTTAAAGATTTTATTTATTTATTTGACAGAGAGAGACACAGCGAGAGAGGGAACAGCAGGCAGGGGGAGTGAGAGAGGGAGAAGCAGGCTTTCCAGCAGAGCAGGGAGCCCGACACGGGACTCGATTCCAGGACCCTGAGATCATGACCTGAGCCGAAGGCAGATGCTTAACGACTGAGCCACCCAGGCGCCCCAGACACACAGCTTTTAATCACAGGAATAGGCTTAAGAAACTTTAAAAGTTAGGGATGCCGGGGTGGCTCAGTGGGTTAAAGCCTCTAGCTTCAGCTCAGGTCATGATCTCAGGGTTCTGGGATTGAGGCCCGCATCGGGCTCTCTGCTCAGCAGGGAGCCTGCTTCCTCCTCTCTCTCTCTGCCTGCCTCTCTGCCTACTTGTGATGCCTCTCTCNAAAAAAAATCTAAAAAAAAAAAAAAAAAAAAACTTTAAAAGTTTAAACTCGGTGAGCTCACTTCCCACATTCCAGCAATCCCTCTGCATGTGCTCTCAAAGTAAGAGTAAGAAAGAAGAGTAAGTAAGAAATCTGCCCTTCCAGCCTTCCCTCCCACCACCACACAGGTGAGGCAAGGACAGGCCCCTACAAGATTTGTGTTACCCACTGGGGGGCTTCCCAGAGCCTGAGAAGGGGGCATCCATTGCGGGGGATGGCCCAGAATGGGGTGCTGGAGCTCAGGAAGGCAGAGGAAGGTGTCCACATACAGGGAAGAGTAAGGCAGAGTGAGAGGTATCAGAATTTGAACAAGTGTAGAAGGTTCCCACATGTGGGGGCCAGTGGGATAAAGAGCACACCTGTGCAGAGAAGAGGCCCAGCGCAGAGGGGAACCCAAACCCGATCAGAAGAGGGGTTCTGTGCAGGGAAGGACACAACCCTGGAGGAGAGACTAGCCACCCACCTACCTGATGAGCCATGCTGCTAACAAGGATAACAGGAGTCAGGTTTCTCAGTCTGAGAACAAAGCTACAAACACTGGGAGAAGATGAGGACTAGAACGAACCCCCTGGTTTGGGACTAATGTTGCAGGTATCAGTGGGAACCTGGCTGGCTACTAAGAGTTATAAATACACGGGCACACGTCCACACATGTATGACTACCTCTGTCCACGAGAGGGCGTGGGAGCAGCGACACTTGACGCAACAGAGTGCACCCTGGCACCCAGACTACAAATTCAAAATTCCCGTAAAAGAAACCAGGGATCTCTGGAGACAAGGCTAAATCTAGGGCTGGGAAAGAGAAGGTACAAGCGAGCTTGGATGAAATTGTTGTGCCAGAAAGAAAAGAGGCATTCACAGAATGATGGGAAACAGGTAAAATAACACAGAAGTCAACTGGATGGGCGACCTTGGCCAGTCAAAGACAATTTAAACCTTAAAAGGAACAATGACAGCAATGGATTACAACCCAGTGAGCGAGTAAGGAGACACACACTCACACAGAGAGTGTGATGAGGAATAGTTAGTGATGTACTTGAAAGCACCTCCCCTCAAATGCCACACTATAAACGTGGGGGGCGGGGGCAGGCCATATTTCCTCCCGGTGCACAGGCCTGACAGGCACCCCTGGGCACCACAAGCACCACCCCACACCAAGAGGGTTATTCATGCAAGAGATGCAGAACTCAGATAACCTCATCAGGAAACACCAGGTAATCCCAAACTGAGGGACACCACACATCACTACTTACAATCTTCAACAATATTAAAAGCACAAAAGCCAAAGGAAGATGCAGGCACGGCCCGAGTGAGGGAGATGAGGAGCTGGGCTGACCATTTGCAAGGTGCATGTCTGCAGAGGGCTGGGAGCCATCTGCTGTGTAGTGCATGACTTCAAGGGCTGGTGAGACCAGACCAGAACGGACTCAGAACTCAACGGCGGGTGGCAGGTCTGCATTAACCTTCTAACGTGGCCGCGTGGGGTCATGTAAGAAGATGTGCTTGTCTCTAGGAAGCACAGAATGCAGGGGTGGTGGGGCATCTGGGCAATGATCACTCCCAAGGGCGCAAAAGCAAATGCCTGTGAACTGTGTTTCCGACATGCCTGTTAGATCAGCCTTCCTCAACAGAACTGACAGCCAATTCGACCTTTATTCCTTTTGCCTTCACTTCCTCTTTCTTCAATATAAAAGTGTCTAGTGTCCACAGGAACCGTCAGAATTTTATCGGTTGCTGTTACACAGCAGTCTGCTCTCAGAAAAAACATGCCCAGAAATAAATAGCCCAACAAAATGGGATTCTAGTGACACCTAGTGACCTTATGTACTTACTGTCCACATTTTCAGGGGGGAAACATGAGCAAAGGCCTGGATAGGCAGTAAACGTAGAACAAACAGGACATACACAATAATGGTCAGTTCAGCCCTTACCTCTAAGTTCTGCTGAAAAAAGTTCAAGCTCACTAAAAATCAAGGAAATGCAAACGAAATAAATGCAAATGAAATTTTTCATCGCCAAAGTAGGAAACATTTAAAAAACTGGCAACTCTAGAGTGTAACAGTTATGGGAAACAAGTGTTCTTTTACACTGCTAGAAAGAAGACAAGTTAATGCAATCTTTTCCGGAAGGTACTATGACAGCATTTATCATAAATTTAAGTAGATAAGCTCTCTGCACTCAAAAATTCACTTGTGGAATTTAAACCTATGAATAAACTTACATATCTATAAGAGGTAATGCACACAAAGACACTCGGTGTTGTACTATTTCTGACTAGAAAGAAAAAGAAATGGAAACTTCATATTCATTAACAGATCAGTTAAATTAGATTGTATATGTTTTAAAAAATAAGATCACTGTACAAACATGGAAAGATGGGCTCTCTAATGTTAACTAAAAAGTTTATATGCATTCCATTAAAAAAAAACCTACATATTTCCATGGATGTACATATAAATATGGATATATAAATGTTTATATATGCAATTTCTATGTGTTTAGTAAAATGTCTGAAACTATATATTCCAAATTCTCAGTGGTAGGTCTTCCCCCAACTGAGGGAAGATAAGCCAAGAGGTAGATTAGGTGGGACTTTCCACATTAAAAATTTATACATATTTAAATCTAAATACCTTTAATTCAAAAGAAAGCCTGCCTTCAAGATAGCAAGAGGAAATACAAAAATCAATAATTCTATATAATAAAGCCTGATTGCATCACATCAACAATAATAAAGAATTTATATTAAAAATGTAATTAAGTTGACTTTAAAGGGACTTGATGAGATTGTCTTTGGGTGATAAAAATTATTTTGGAGTCTCTCTGATCTCCTTAAGAAACAAGGGCTCAGCGGGGGCAACAAGAAAAGAAGAGATACAGCAAAAAGGGAAGTAGGGGACAGACTACCAATGAAAGCAAGAAGGCAGGACTCTCAGGAGAAGAAACTTTGAGAATTCCCTTGTCAGGATTAACTGAGAGAGGCCTCTTTTCAGGACAAGGGTGCCTGTCAGTTTACATTTCTACCCAAATATCTCCATTAACTTCAGGCCTTCAGGAAAGGTCTATTTTTCTATATCCTTCCTCTCCCCACATTCCTATATGACCTTTTACAGGTAGCTCACCATCACTTCTCCCAAGAAATTCTCTCTGATATCTCTAGGCTAATGCATGTGAAGCCTCCACTGTTCATGAGTTGATAGGACAAATACTTATTGCGCACCTACTACGAGCCAGGAATGTGTTCGGTACTTAGTGAAGACTCAACCATAACACGAGACAAACATGGTGGCTGCACTTACAGAGTTTACATCATAATGGAAAGATCAAAATGCATGAGTAGGTAAGCAGGTAGGCAGACAGATAAAACAGACAAATGAATCATACCACTGGATATTCACCCAGAAAATAAAAAAAAAATACTAATTTGAAGAGATATATGCACCCCTATGTTTATTACAGCATTATTTACAATAGCCAAACTATGGAAACAGTCTGTGTCCACTGAAAGATGAATGGATAAAGAAGATATGATATATGTACACAATGCAAAATAATTCAGCCAGAAAAAAGAATGAAATCTTGCCATTTGCAATGACATGGATGAAGCTAGAGAGTAAGATGCTAAGCGAAACAAGTCAGTCAGAGAAAGATACCACACGATCACACTCATATGTGGAATTTAAGAAATAAAACAAATGAGAAAAGGGAAAAAAGAAAGAGACAAACCAAGGAACAGACTCTTAACTATAAAGAACAAATAGATGGTTACCAGAGGGGAGGAGGGTGAGGAGATGAGGGAAACAGACAAGGATCAAAGGGTACATTTATTATGAAAAAAATAATATGAAAAAAATAAAATTTAATTTGAAAAACACGGGGTGCCTGGGTGGCTCAGTGGGTAAAAGCCTCTGCCTTCAGCTCAGGTCATGATCTCAGGGTCCTGGGATGGAGCTCCACATCGGGCTCTCTGCTCAGCAGGGAGCCTGCTTCCTCCTCTCTCTGCCTGCCTCTCTGCCTACTTGTGATCTCTCTGTCAAATAAATAAATAAAATCTTTAAAAAAATAATTTGAAAAACAGACAAATGAACAAAATAAGTTCTAATAGCACAAAAAGGAAAGAACGAGTTGAGACAGAAAGTAACAAGGAGGGCTCTGTTCTGTGGGCAATAAGGTCTCTGTAGTACTAGTCAATTCCACAGGTATAGCGCAAAAGCAGCCATTCACAATACATCATCAAATGTGCATGGCTGTGTTCCAGGAAAACTTTATTTATGGATAGTGAGATTTGGATTTTATATCATTTTCATGTGTCAGGAAATACTCTTGACTGTCTCCCCAACCTTTTAAAACTGCAAAAACCACTGTTAGCTCAAGGGCCATAAAAAACAAACAGGGTGGTGGGCTGGATTTGGCCCATAGGCCATCGTTCACTGTTCCCACTTAGAACCATGTAATTCTAAGCCATTTTATCTCAGCAAGAACAATATAACTGATTTATCTATTAGAAGTGTTGCACTTGCTAATGTACAAGGGGTGAAATTAAAGGGAGACAGGTAAGAAGCTACTGAATTATGTGGCAAGATGATAGTTGTCTGGACTAAGAGGGAACAGCAGAGACAAAGACCCACAAGATCTATTTTGAGATACAATCAATAGGCCATTTTTATGGACTACATAAAGGAGATGAAGGAGCTACTTGATTTTGATCCTTCCCCCACAACCTTCCATAAGGCAACTTTGAAAAAAAAAAATGCAAGTAATGAACACACATGACCTATGCTTCTACCAAAACTTCAAATGACATTTAAGTAGGAAAATAACATAAGTCTGAATATACCTGCAAGTCTGTGGATGCAAAAAGTGGGGGAAAAGGCTTACGACTCCACAGAGTGGAGGGGCCTGGAACATCAGAAGAAACACATGTAAAATAACTCTGAAAAGGAGAAGTTGGCACTAAATGCTGAAATTTACAACAGGAGTGGCTCACAGCACCTGTTACAGGGAAGAGGCCCAGAAGTGACAGGCTCTGAAAAATGTTAACTCTGAGGGATCAACTCTACTGAGAAGGAGAGGTAACCCTGGGACAAACAGCAGTGGAACCAAGAGGAAAGTATCCAAGGATCCTACAAAAACAAAAGGCCTCCCCATCAACATCATCCACAGGAGGAACTATGAAGAGCAGAGAGCAGAACTGACATAGGACAGTGCTCAGAAATTAGGAACCCTGCTTAGAAAATGAATGGGAAGAGAACAAAGCAGACCACAGCCATTAAAAAACTGTTTAGAAAATAAAATGCAAATCAAACCATTTCAGCTAATGAAAATGTACCTGTCACCAAAAATAAAAACAAGGGTGCCTGGGTGGCTCATGGGTTAAAGCCTCTGCCTTCGGCTCAGGTCATGATCTCAGGGTCCTGGGATCGCATCACGCATCGGGCTCCCTGCTCAGCGGGGAGCCTGCTTCCTCCTCTCTCTCTGTCTGCCTCTCTGCCTACTTGTGATCTGATCTCTCTCTCTCTCTGTCAAATAAATAAATAAAATCTTTAAAAAAAAATAAAAACAAAGCTGAAGAACATTACACAACTGTCGCATCTGAATCAAATACCGGCAAACAGGTATATGGAAAACTATCCATCCATCCATCTGTATGTGTGAGATATTTCTTGAATCACAAATATAAAAACTAAGAACAACAACAAAACAGGAAGACACTAAACAAGAGTTGAACTCAGCAAATAAAAAGACAAAATCATGTCAGAGATGAAGACTTAATTATCACATGCCAAAGAAGAAACAGAGTCAAATGAAAATTTCATTAAAAAAAATACTGAAGAAAAACGGGGCAGGAGGGAGAAGGATGATAAAAATAACATCCAGAAAGAAGAAAAAAGACTCAAGGTCAAAATGGTTGAAATTAAGGCAGGTAAAGGAGGCCAAACATATATATAATTGAAGCCCTTGAAGAAGAAAAGCAGAACAGGAAAACAGAGTACTATTTAAAACTGTAAGCAAATTTTCCAGAAATAGGAAGGCCTGAATCTCTTGAAAAGGACAACCTAGAATTGGAATCAACAACTAAATCAATTTAAGACAAAAGAAAACAACTAAATTTTAAAGAGAAAAAAAACAAACCAACCTTGGGAGAAACCCCTGGAAGAAAGATCAAATAATTTACAAGAGGAAAAGAATTAGACTACCCTCAGATGCTAAAAACAAAAACAAAAAACACAAGAAACCTAGGTCCCACTTATGTTTAGTCCATAAAACCAAATCTCCTGTAAATGCACTTTAAGTCATACATACACTCTGAAAAATCATTAAAAAGGCTTTGGAAACAAACAAACAAAAGGCATATTTTAAAAGGAAGCAAACAGTCTGTGACTCTACCACATTTTCTGGGTGTTTACCCTGCGGTAATGCAATGACAGGGTCTGTGGGAGTGGTGGTGTTGGGCGGCTCAACCTCCAACAGAAGACTTGCTATCTTTCTGGCCAAAGGACCTAGCGGAAAGAGCCCTGGCAAGTCCAGCCACCAGGGAATGAGGAAAAGACTGGGGAAACAAGCCAGGGAAGAGGAACCTCAGATTCTGAGCATAAAAGCCCACGACCCTGGCTGACCCCTGACCTACATGTGCATAAGGCAAACTGACATCAGCCTGAAGCCAGGCTTCAAGAACTGAATGAAGCTAAGCAAACATCAACCACAGGTCTTAAAATGACAGTCTGTACTTTAAAGCTAACAAGTTAACTGCTTGCTAAAGCAAAATCACTCTTCAGAGCAGTATAAAAGAATGCAGAGTCTGTCTAACATTTACAGTGTCCAAAACAAAACCCTAAGTTAAAAGGTCACATTATAGAGCCAGAAAAATGCGACCCATTCCCAAGAAAAAACAATCAACAGATGCCAACCCTGAAATGCTGGAATTATCAGAAAAGGGGATTAAAGGATCTACTTTTACTGTACTGTGCAAGAGAATGGAAAACACACATATAAGGAAAGAAAGAAAGCAAAGGCAGAAATCTCAGCTAAAACACAAAACACATATAAAAGAACCAGGTGGAAATGTTAGAGGTGAAAAATACATGAACGAAATTTACCAAATGGACTTAGTGACAGAAAGGAGTTGATGGAGAAAAGAGTCAATGAACTTGAAGGAGGATCAATGTGAAGAAAAATGATGACTGAAAAATAATGAACAAAAACCAGGGCATCGGGGATAAGTGGGGATGTTTTGAAGACTGTGTTACACAGCAGGCATTTGAAAACTATGCGCCACAGCCCAACCTGGCTCACCAGCTGGTTTTATTTATTTTATTTATTTGACAGGGAGATCAGATCACAGGTACGCAGAGAGGCAGGCAGAGAGGGAGAGGCAGGCTCCCTGTGGAGCAGAGGGCCCGATGTAGGACTCGATTCCAGGACCCTGAGATCCTGATCTGAGCCGAAGGCAGAGACTTAACCCACTGAGCCACCCAGGCGCCCACACAACCTGGTTTTAAACTAAACTTTTGGGACACCTGGATGGCTCACATCATGATCTCAGAGTCCTGGGATGGAGTCCCACATTGGGCTCCCAGCTCAGCATGGAGTCTACTTCCCCCTCACTCTTCCTCTGTGCTGTCTCTCTCTCAAATAAATAAAATCTTTAAAAAAATATAAAATAAACTTTTACTACAACACAGCCACCCCCATTTGTTTGCTTCTTCTCTAGGGCTCCTTTCACCCTACAAGAGTCAAGTAGTTAAATAAAGACCACATGGCCCACAAAGCCTAAAATAAAGGCATTCCTCTTCTTATTGCATTATTGGGCTTCACAGATATTTCATGCTTTACAAACTGGAAGGTTTGTGGAAACGTCACACAGAGCAAGTCTATCAGCACTATTTGCCCAACGATATCGGTTTACTTCATGTCCCATTTTGGTAATACTCCCAATATTTCAAACATTTTCATTATTATATTTTTACGCTGATTTGGAATCAGTGATCTTAATGTTACTATTGTAATTATTCTGGGGCTCCACAAACCACACCCATGTAAGACCACTAAATTGATAAATGTCTATACTCTGATTGCTCCACCAACCACCAGTTCCCCCACGTCTCTCCCTCTCCTTGGGACCCCCAGTTCCCTGTGACACAACAATATTGAAATTAGACCAATTAAGAACCCTACAAGGGCCTCTAAATGGTCAAGTGAAAGAAAGAATCACAAATCTCTTACTTTAAATCAAAAGCTACAAATGATTGAGCTTAATGAGGAAGGCACGCCAAAAGCTGAGACAGGCTGAGCTAAGCCTCTTGTGCCAAACAGTCAGCCAAGCTGTGAATGCAGAGGAAAAGTCCTTGAAGGACGGTAAAAGGGCTATGCCAGTGGCACATGGATGGTAAGAAAAGGAAATAGCCTTATCACTGATATGGAGAAAGTCTGAGTGGTCTGGACAGAAGATCAAACCAGCTACAACATTCCCATGAGCCAAAGCCTGATCCACAGCAAGGCCCTAACTCTGTTCAGTTCTGTGAAGGCTGAGAGAGGTAAGGAAGCTGCAGAAGAAAAGTCTGAAGCCAGGAGAGGTTGGTTGGTGGGACTGAGGAAAGACAACCTCTCCGTAAGATGAAAGGACAAGGTGAGGCAGCAGGTGCTGATGGAGACACTGCAGCGAGTCATCCAGAAGATCCAGCTCGGAGAATTCAGGAAGGTGGCTACACTCAACCACAGACTGTCAGTGTAGACCTCACAGCCTTCAGTTGGGAGAAGATGCCTTCTAGGACTTTCACAGCCGGAGAGAAATCCATGCCTGGCTTCAAAGCTGCAAAGGACAGGCCGGCTCTCCTGTGAGAGGCTAATGCAGCCGGAGACTCTAAGTGGAAGCCAATGCCCACATCCCATTCTGAAAATCCTAGGGTCCTTCAGAATCCTGCTAAATCTACTCTGATTGTGTGTGTCCTATAAATGGATGACAACACATCTGTTTACAACACGGTTTACTGAATACTATAAACCCACTGTTGGGGTCAAATGCTCAGAGAATAATATTTCTTTCAAAATACTGCTGCTTGCTGACAATGCACCTGGTCACCCAAGAGCTCTGATGGAGACGGAGAATGAAGACTATAGGAAAAACTTTTAGCCAGCTGGAAAGAAAAAAAATAAACACTGTCAAATTAGAACTGCATATCCATGGAAAATACATATACAAATAATGATGGAATAAGGACATTTTCAGACAAAGTAAAACTAAGCTCCATGCTCAGCAGGGAATCTGCTTGAGATTCTCTCCTTCTCCCTCCATTCCTCCCTGCCTCCATGCGCTCATGTTCTCTAAAATAAACAAATCTTGGGCGCCTGGGTGGCTCAGTGGGTTAAAGCCTCTGCTTTCGGCTCAGGTCATGATCTCAGCGTCCTGGGATCGAGGCCCGCATCAGGCTCTCTGCTCAGCAGGGAGCCTGCTTCCTCCTCTCCCTATCTCTCTGCCTGCTTCTCTGCCTACTTGTAATCTCTCTCTCTGTGTCAAATAAATAAATAAAATCTTAAAAAAATAATAATAAAATAAAATAAAATAAACAAATCTTTTAAAAGAACACTTAAAAAGCAGTACAAATCAGCTAGACCTAACAGATACATACAGACAGAAATTCCATCCACACAATAAAACACACATTCTTCCCAAGTGTGCATGCAATATTCTCCCAGAAAGACCAAATGTTATGGTATAAAACAAGTCTCAATTACTTTAAAAAGAATGATATAATAAAAAATATGTTCTCTGATTACAGTAGAAAGAAACAAGGTATCAAAAACAGAATGAAGTTTGGAAAATTCACAAATATGTAGGATTTAAATAAGAACCTCCTAAATAACTAATGGGTCAAAAAAAAAAAATCACAAGAGGGCACCTGGGTGGCTCAGTAGGTTAAAGACTCTGCCTTAAAAAAATAAAATAAAATAAAAAATAAAAAATAAAATAAAATAAGATAAGCCTCTGCCTTCGGCTCAGGTCATGATCTCAGGGTCCTGGGATCGAGTCCCGCATCGGGCTCTCTGCTCAGCAGGGAGCCTGCTTCCTCCTCTCTCTGCCTGCCTCTCGGCCTACTTGTGATCTCTCTCTCTGTGTCAAATGAATAAATAAAATCTTTAAAAAAAAAATCACAAGAGAAAGTAGAAAATACTTTGAAATAAATGAAAACAAAAAGACAACATATCAAATTTTATGAGATGCAGCCAAAGCAGTGCTTAGAACTAAATTTATAACTGTGAACTCTTATATTAAAAAAGAGGAAATTTTCAAATCAAGAACATAATCTTCCACCTAAGGATATTAGAAAAGAGCAAAGTAAACCCAAAGTAAAGCAGAAGGAAATCATGAAGATTACAGAGGGAAAATAAAAAAACAGATAAACAACCAGAGAGGGGCGCCTGGGTGGCTTAGTGGGTTAAGCATCTGCCTTCGGCTCAGGTCATGATTTCCGGGTCCTGGCATTGAGCCCCATATCGGACTCTCTGCTCGGCAAGGAGCCTGCTTCTCCCTCTCCCTCTGCCTGCCGTTCTGCCTGCTTGTGCTCTCTGTCAAATAAATAAAATCTTAAAAAAGAAAAACAACAGACAAAAATTAACAAGACCAAAAGTGGGTTTCTTGAAAAGATCAATGAAGTCAACAAATCTTTTTCTTAGACTGATAAAGACATAAAGAGATTACTAAAATCAGGAATGAATATTACTACTGACCTTATAAAAAAGGATTGTAACAAAAATACCAGAAACAAGTGTATACCAACAAATTAGATAATGTAGGTAAAAAGAACAAGCTCTAGAAAGCCAGAAACTACTCAAACTGAATCAAGAAAATGTATAAAACTGAAGAAACTTAGAGCAAGAGACTAAATTAGTAACCAAAACCTTTCCACAAAAGCAAGCCCAAGTCCAGATGGTTTCCTGGTGAATTCCACCAAATGCTTGAAGAATTAACACCCATACTTAGAAACTCTTCAAAAAAAGAAGAGCAGGAGCACCCAGGTGGCTCAGTTGTTTAAGTGTCCAACTCTTGGTTTTGGCTCAGGTCATGATCTCAGGATTGTGAGATCAAGCCCTACATCAAGCTCTGCACTGACCAAGGAGCCTGCTTAAGATTCTCTTTCTCCCTCTCCCTCAGCCCCTCCCTCCCACTCAAGAAGCAGCNAAAAAAAAAAAAAAAAAAAAAAAAGACAAAAGTGGGGGGGGGGAAGAACATGTAAGATTCCAGCTCATTCTATCATGTCAATAATGCCCTGACACCAAAACCAGAAAAAGTCATCACAAGAAAACTACAGACTAATATCCCCTATAAATACAGATGGAAAAATAAAAATAAAAAAAAGTACTAGCAAATTGACCCAGTAATTTGGGGGGAGGATGGGGAGAAATACACACACACACACACACACACACACACACACACACACACAGGACCGAGCAGGATTTATTCCAGGAATGCAAGGTTGGTTCACCATATGAAATCCATCAATCTAATACAACACATTAATAGAATAAAAGACAAAAAACAAATGAATATCTCAACAGATTCAGAAAAAGCACTTGACAAAATCCAACATCTTTCAATGATAAAAACAAACCCAAAAAATAAAAAACTAGGAAAGGAAGGAAACTTATTCAACCTGATAAAGGGCATCTACAAAAAATCCACAGCTAACATCATACTTAAATAGTGAAATACAGAAAGCTTATATCCTAAGGTTGTGAAAAAGACAAGGATTTCAATTCTTACCACTTCTATTCAACATTGTGCTGTAGGTTGTAGTCAAGACAATTAGGCAAGATATAAAAGACATTCACACTGGAAAGGAAGAAGTACAACTATCTCTACAGATTACAGAACACTGTATATAGAAAAATCCTACAGAAATCACAGAAACATGCAGAGCTAATAAACAAGTACAGCAAACTTGCAGGACTCAAGATCAATATTGAAAAATCAGTTGTATTTCTATACATTAACAATTAAACGATCTAAAAATGAAATTAAGAAAACAATTCCATTTATAATAGCATCAAAAAGAAAATTTAAAAATTAGGAATAAATTTAATCTAACAGATATAAGACCTGTACATTGAAAACTACCAAATATCACTGAAAGAATTTAAGAACCCAAAAAGTTAAAACCCATCCAATCAATGGTCACGGATTGGAATATTAAATATTGTTATGATAACACTTCCCTAATTACAGACTCAGCACAATCTGTATCAAATCTTTTTTTTTTTTTTTTTAAGAAATTGACAAGCTGGGGCGCCTGGGTGGCTCAGTCATTAAGCATCTGCCTTTGGCTCAGGTCATGATCCCGGGGTCGTGGGATCGAGCCCCACATCGGGCTCCCTGCTCAGCAGGAAGCCTGCTTCTCCCTCTCCCACCCCCCTGCTTGCGTTCCCACTCTCGCTGTGTCTGTCAAATAAATAAAAAATCTTTAAAAAAAAAAAGAAAGAAAGAAATTGACAAGCTAATCCTAAAATCCATATAGAAATAGAAGGGAGACAGAATAGAACAATCTTGAAAAAGAAAAACAAAATTGGAGGACTCACACTTCTCAATTTTAAAATTTAAATATGGGGCACCTGTGTGGCTCAGTTGGTTAAGTTTGACTTGGTTTTGGCTCAGGTCATGATCTCAGGGTCTTGAGATCGAGCTCCAGGTTTGGCTCTCCACTCAGCACTAGTCTACCTGGAACTCACTCTCTCTCTCAAATAAATAAATCTTTAACAAAAAAAATTAATTATAAAGCTACATTGAGGGCGCCTGGGTGGCTCAGTGGGTTAAAGCCCCTGCCTTCCGCTCAGGTCACAATCTCAGGGTCCTGGGATTGAGGCCCGCATCGGGCTAAGCAGGGAGCCTGTTTCCTTCTCTCTCTGCCTACTTGTGATTTCTCTGTGTCAAATGAATAAATAAAATCTTAAAAAAAAAAAAAGCTACAGTGAGCAAGGCTGTGTAGCACTGTCATAACAATAAACCCTGCAGGTCAATGAAATAGAACTGAGAAACCAGAAATAAACCCATGTGTCTATGGTCAACTGATTTTCAACAAGAGTACTAAAACAATTTAATGAGGAAAGAACAGTCTCTCCAAAAATGGTGCTGGGACACCTGGATAATCACAGGCAAAGCGGTGACACTGAAACCCTACCTCACACCACAAATGAAAATTAACTCGGAAAAAAACACAGATTTAAATGTAAAGATAAAACTCTACAGCTCTTAGGAGAAAGCATAGGTGTAAATCTTCATGCCCTGGGATTAGGCAATGATTTCTTGAATGACATTTCAAGCATAAGCAACAAAAGAAAAAATAAGTACACTGGACTTGATCCAAATTAAACACTTTTGTGCTTCAAAGGATACTGCTGAAAAAAGTGAAAAGACTAGTCACAGAAAGGGAGAAAATGTTTGTAAATAATATATACAGTAAGAATCTTATATATAGAACATGTAAAGAACTCTTACAACTCAACAATAAAAAGAAAAATAACCCAACATTTTAATCTGGGCAAAGAACTTGAACAGACATTTCTCAAAAAAGATAGACAAACAATAAAACCATGAAAAACTGCTCAGCATCAATTAGGTAAATATAAAACTATCACGAGACACCACATTCAGTATGATGGCTGTGATCATTAAGAGGGATAATAATCTTCAAAAACTGCTGCTGGGAAATGTAAAATGGTGCAGCCAATTTGAAAAACAGTTTGGCGTTTTCTTAGAAAGCTAAAACACAGTTTCCACGAGACAGCAATTCCACCCTTATGAGTATACAGCTGAGCCTTGAACAACACGGACTTGAACTGCACCGGTACACTTATACACAGTGTTTTTATAGGCCAGAACTGTAACTTTAGTTTCTCTTATGATTTACTTAATAATAGTTCTTCGCTCTAGCTTACTTTGTTGTAAAAATAAAGCATATAATATGTATAACAAACAAAACACGTGTTAACTGTTTCTACTACTGGTAAGGCTTCCAGCCAACCGTAGGCTACTAGTTAAATTCTGGGAGAGTCAAGTTACATGTGGATTTTCATTTTTTTTTTTTTTTAAAGATTTTATTTATTTATTTGACACAGAGAGAGAGATTACAAGTAGGCAGAGAGGCAGGCAGAGAGACAGGGAGAGGAGGAAGCAGGCTCCCTGCTGAGCAGAAAGCCCGATGCGGGCCTGGATCCCAGGACGCTGAGATCATGACCTGAGCCGAAAGCAGAGGCTTTAACCCACTGAGCCACCCAGGCGCCCTACATGTGGATTTTCAACAGCCTAAGAGTCAGCACCCCAGCGCCCCCCTGGTTCACAGGTGAACTATATATTTACTTTACATGACTCGGCAATTCCATCCTTACATACATACATATCCCAGAGAATTAGAAATATGTATTCACACAAAAACTTGTACACAAATGTTCACAGCAGCATTATTCATGATAGCCAAAAAGTACAACTCTGGAATGTCCATCAACTGATCAAGAGACAAACAAAATGTGGAATATCCATGCAAGGGAGTATTATTCACTCACTCAAATGAAGTACTGATACAAGCTAGAGTATGAAGGGACCTTCAAACCAATATTCTAAGTGAAAAAAGCCCAATATAAAAGGCCACATATTACAGGATTCCATTTATGTGAAAAAATATTCAGAATAGGCAAATTCAGAGATACAAAAGGTAGATTTGTGGTTCTCAGGGCAGTGACTACTAATGGCTACAGAGCTTCTTTTTGGGGTGATGAGAATGTTCTTAAATTAGATAGTAGTGATGGTTACATATCTGTACAAACAGATTAAAAACTAGTGAAATGTATGCTAAAAGGCTGAGTTCTATGGTATGTGAATTTTATCTTAATTAAAAAAACAAAAGCAGAAATATAACTATTCACATTGAAAGGAAACAGATCTTTAAGAATTAAGACTGACTGAAATAGTAAACATATGGCTAAATATGAGACTATTTTTTTCTCTTAATTTACTTAAAACTTAAACTCTTAACATACTATATACATACATAGGTTACATTCAAAGGTTTACATCTCCTTCTACATTCTTACTACAAACACACCCACTTGTATCTCATAATAATCAGAACTCCTGGTCTTGCTCCTGCTCTGTCCCCTTATCTGACTAAAGACGGTAGGAAATCTGATAGTGGCCACTTTAGGACTGTCTTGGACTAAAGACACAAATGATAAATACCTCTGGAGAATGGAATGTTCCCCAAAATCCTGATGTAAAAAAGTCATACCGCTGTTTTAGAAACCTTGAGTAAATTCATATGAAAACAGCAAAGCAATCTAGAGGCACAGACTCTGATAATGATGTATGAAACTGCTGTAAAAGCACAAAGTCCAGGGCGCCTGGGTGGCTGAGCCGGATGAGCATCTGCGTCTTGGTTTTGGCTCAGCTCATGATCTCAGGGTCATGAGATGGAGCCCCGCACTGGGCTCTGAGCTCAGTGAGGACTGTGCTTAAAGATTCTCTCTCTCCCCGTCTCTCCCTCCCTCCCCCAGCTTGTGTGTGCGCCCACACTCGCTCTCGCCCACGCTCTCTCTCTCAAATAAATTTTTAAAAGAATAAAGTCCTTTTTTTTTTTTTTAATTACTAACAAGGCATGGCCGTTCAACTCTACATGACTTTTTTCTCCTCGGCAATGTTGCACAATGCCGGGGGGTCCTGGAGTTGTGGTCACTGTGGCCCTGGCCACTCATTCCACCATGGCATTTTATTTGCCCCCTCTGCTAAGTTATAAATTCTTTGAGGTGCTGTGTCTGTCGTATTTGTTCTAGTTTCTCTGGAACACCTATTAAGCACTTGTTACTTTTGAACCAAGAACTACTTCCAAGGTAACTGCCCCTGGAACAGACAGGGGTCCTGTGAAGAGTAGCTACCACGGATTCCCATTTCTCAGCATGCCCTCCATGATCTACATTTCAAGCATCACACTCTCCAACCACATCCTCCTGTCCTCCGAAACACAACCTCTTGTACATCCCCAACAATTCTTCAACCCAACTAAGATTTATGATCTGTTCATCAAACAACACTTCCACCATCCTTTGCTCCCTTCATAACCCCCCATCCCCAGTCAAGCTTGGAGTCCACGGTCTATCATTAATCCTGCCTCCCACATCCCTCCAACCCCCTTTATGGTGGTTGCCTGGCAAAATCCAACCCTGGTGAAATCCAACACTCTGCCTCCTTCTTGCCTGTGGGTTGCTGGATAAACACTGTCCTGTTGCTCCAGGCCTCGTGTTCAGCTTATCACCATCCTCAAGTGAACAGTTAGCCCCGCCCTGATCCATCCACTCTCCCAAGTTCCTAGACAACATTTCATGTGTTTGTGTTCTCTTTAAACCTCAACACCTCTCATTCTCAGGTCACAATCCTACTTCCTCTCACTGAGAAAGCAGCATCAGGCAAGAATTTCCGTAAGACCTGAAGCCACATCTACTCACTTAGTAGCAACTGTCCCCTATACTCTGCATTCCCTCCAATCCTTGATCCCATAGAACCCACCCTATATAACCTATAGGATACATAAGATTAACCTATATATAACCTATATATCCCATATAACCCATCGGCTTATGTGTTAGTCTATCCCCTGGGCCCCCTTAATAACCCACTAGCATGAGTAAACGTCTCCACCTGCCTCTGCATTAGCAAAATTTCCCTCTACTGGATCAGTTCTGTCAGCATACAGAGATGCTGTCATTTCTCTCATCTTAAACAACCTCTTCTGCTCCACACAGCCCTCCAGGTACTATCCCAGCTCTCTGTTCCCCACTGGAGTAGTCTCCATGCACTATTTCCCAGCTTCTACTTGAACAAGTCTTGCTCCCACTCATCTGCTAAAACTGCTAGTCAAGACCCTAGAGAACACCACCTTGCTATTTCCAGTGATAACCTCTTAGACCTGCCTTTACGCAACCTGTTTGCCACAGCTGATCATCATCCCCTCCTTGAACGCTCTCTTCACCTGACTTCTAGAATCCCATCCTCACTGGTTTTCCTCCTCAACCCAACACTAGAGTGCTCAACCCTGGAACCACCTCCCTTCCCTATCTACACTTACCAAGAGGTCACATCCAGACTTAAGGCTTAAAATAACATCAGTATGAGGAAGACTCCCACATGTTTATCTGCAATCTCTCCAAGGAGCTCCACACTTCTATCCAACTGCCTACCTGACACCTTCGAATGGGTACCTAATAAACACCCCCAATTCAGCACATCTAAATGGAACTCAGGATCTCCCCTCCAAACCTGGTCCTTCTGAAGCCTTCCCAATCTCAGGAAATGGCAAACCCATCTTTCTGGTTCCTCAGGCCAACATCTCACTGTCATCCTTGATTCCTCCCCTTCTCTACAAACTCATATCCAAATCTTCAGATCTAATCTGGCACTACCTTCAAAAATACATCCTGAATCTGACCATTCTTCATGACCACTTTACTTCCACCCTCGTGCAAGCAACATCTCTAGGCCCTTCCTTTGCCCCTTTTCCCATATACGTCTCTTCTGAATCACACTCCACGAGGCCCTATGTCATCTGATGCCCCACTACCCGTCAGTGGCCTCAATCTCCTCTGATGCATTCCCTTGACCACACATGTTATGGGCTCAATTAGGTCCCCCACAAAACTCACATGAAGTCTTAACCCCAAGTAAGAATGTGACTCTACAGCTCACTCTTGAACAACGTGGGCTCTAGGGGCACCAACCTTCCCCCTTATGCAATCAAAAATCCACATGTAACTTTTGATGCCCCCAAACTTAACAACTAATAGCCTACTGCTGACCAGAAGCCTTACCAATAACAAGCAATTAACGCATATTCTGTAATGTTTTATGTATTAAATATGTATTCTTAAAATATCTTAATTTTGGGCGCCTGGGTGGCTCAGTGGGTTAAAGCTGCTGCCTTCGGCTCAGATCGTGATCCCAGGGTTCTGGGATCGAGGCCCACATCGGGCTCTCTGCTCAGCAGGGAGCCTGCTTCCTCCTCTATCCTCTCTGTCTGCCTGCCTCTCTGCCTACTTGTAATCTCTCTCTCTGTGTCAAATGAATAAATAAAAATCTTTAAAAAAAAAATCTTAATTTTTTCAGGATTTCAAGGCTGCATTTATCTGTAAGTTTTTTCAAATTGTCACAAATTTCCAAAAAATTTTCCGTTATTGAAAAACAATCCTTGGGCGCCTGGGTGGCTCAGTGGGTTAAAGCCTCTGCTTTCGGCTCAGGTCATGATCTCAGTGTCCTGGGATCGAGGCCCGCATCGGGCTCTCTGCTCAGCAGGGAGCCTGCTTCCTCCTCTCTCTGTCTGCCTCTCTGCCTACTTGTGATCTGATCTCTCTCTCTGTGTCAAATAAATAAAATCTTTAAAAAAAAAAAAAAAGAAAGAAAAACAATCCATATATCAGTGGACCTCCACAGTTCAAATCTTTTTTTTCAAGCGTCAACTATATTTGGCAATCTGACCTTGAAAGAGATACTTAAGGTTAAATAAGGCCATTAGGGTGGGCCATCAGCCAATACAACTGGTGTCCTTTTAAGAAGAGATTGGGACACCAAGGCACACAGAGACCAGGTGAAGACACAGAAAGGACAGCCATGGACAGAGGCCTCAGAAGAACCAACCCTGCCAACACTTTGACAGAGGACTTTTGGCCTCCAGAACTGGGAGAAATCAATGTCTGTAGTTTAAGCCACCAGGCCTGAGTCCCTTAGCTGTGGCAGCCAAGCAGATATTATCTGCTTCATCACATTCATCTCCTGGTGGTTTCCTGAGTCCACCAAGTATAGGTGTCTCAGGGCCTGTGAGGTCATTTTCTCTCTAGGCAGGCTTAAGGGTTATACCAGGTCCATCTTCAGCTGTTGAAACCAAGGCCTGAGGACATTAAATGACTTTCCCAAATAAGAAGCGAGAAAAGACAAAATCCCATTTTATCTGGTTCTGTGATGTATGAGAAGTATCTCCACACTCAACCAATACTAGATACTTAAAGAAAAAAAAAAAAAGAAACCACTTACTTTTCGACCCAGAGCACTGAAACGAGCTTCACGCCTCTCTTCTGTGCTTTGTCCCAAGTGTTCTGATATCCATCTTTGAACACAACGTGAGTTACCTGTTTGTTAAAAGTTTTTGAGACCTGTAGACAAAAGGCAGAAAACAAAATGTAAATTACCATTTATAAACAATTTCATAAGTAAAATTGATCAGAAAGGATACTTTATTCAATATTTTTCAAAAGGAAAACATCTAAAACCCCTCCCCAGCAATTCCATTTCTCATAATCGTTCACAGAGAACTATGCTAACAAATGGATAATGCCGCTTAGAAAACGGATCTGCTCCAGTTAGGGTGGTGTGTTACACACGTGTTTATCTCTACTCCCTCTTAAAAAAGCCTGACACAGAGAGAACTCTATAAGGATAAAAGGAGAGGGAATGTGGGCAGGAGCTGGCAATGCCCTTTTAATAGAGGAGAGAATGGGAGCTAAGTCAAATACTCAAGGACATTTAAGACTTCTATATCAGACATAAAATAAACTTCACAGGAAACAGACAATGCAGGGAATACGTATGTAATTAAAATTAAAAACGTAATGAATTTGGAAGAAAGTAACATTCACTTAAATCTTCAGAAGATACTGTGTTCATGAAAGAAAATCTAGGATGGGGAGGTCAGAGAACTAAAGAGCTCTTGGAAATTAAAAATATGATGACATAAGTAAAAGACGTCTATAGAAATGCTGGACAATAATAAAGTTGAGAAATTTTCCCTGAAGGACAACAAAAAGACAAGGAGATGGATGCAATAGGAGATAAAGATATGAACACGTCTCACAACCAGAAGAACCAAGAGTTAAGTAATAATAGTTGAAGAAATACAGGAATAGAGAAAATGGAAAAGAAATAATTCAAGAAAAATTTCTCAAATTAAAGGGCATGTGTTCTAGATCAAAAGGACCCCAAGGGTCCACCACGAGAATGAAAACAGAACCATATTAAGTATATCATCGTGAAATTTCAGTAGAGCTGGAGTAGAGAAAGATCTGACATTAAAAGAGAGGGCAAAGAAGTGAAGGTGGGGGATAAATCACACTCGACAGTGAGAAACGACAATGGCATCAGACTTCCCAACAGCAATCTGGAAGTCAGAAAACAACGGAGAAGTGCTTTCAAGGAAAAATATTATACACTTAGCATTTTCAGTCAGCTAAATTATCAATCAAAAGTAAAGAAAGGTATAGTAAAGACGTGTTCAAATTCATGGTGTCAAAAAATTTACCTTTTATATGTAATCTTTCCAGAAGCAGAAATGGTCCAATACATCATTCTTTTAACAATATTTAATTTTGCCAAAGTAATATATGTATACTTTTGGAAATAAAAAGGCAAACACTAAATGAAACATCTGAAAAAGGCTGCCTTAGAAAAACAGAATGAGAAGTGTAGAGCAAAGGATTGCTGGTTTCTCGTTTGTACTATGAACCTCATGGCACTGCACATTTGCCCTTCTAAGCAGCATGTATACACTGCTTTGATAAAATATAAATTGTTTTGATAAAAAATAAATCATGATAAAATATAAATACATATCTCTTTATCTATCTACCTACCTACCAGAAGGCCCCAGAGAGCTATTAAGGCAGAGAGGGATTATTACTGAGCCAAGACTCTAGGTACAGACTGACACAACCAGACAGAGGAGTCTAGCATTCAGGGTCATTTTTTTCCCTAGGACTTTTTTTTTTTTTAAGATTTTTATTTATTTATTTATTTGACAGCAAGAGAGAGATCACAAGTAGGCAGAGAGGCAGGCAGAGAGAGAGGAGGAAGCAGGCTCCCCGCTGGGCAGGGAGCCCGATGCGGGCCTCGATCCCAGGACCCTGAGATCTTGACCTGAGCCGAAGGCAGAGGCTTTAACCCACTGAGACACCCAGGCACCCTCCCCTAGGACTTTTGTCAAATTTAGCAAACAATGGGTAGCACTTCTAAATGCCTGAGGACAAGAGGGGCAAAAATTGGACTGCCAGCCTCAGAATGGGAGAAGGGAATCTGGCAAAACCTTCATATCCTGTATGCGCACCTATCCAGGAGTAAGGGTAAACCACAGTCCTATTGGCCCTCACAGGTCTGCAGTCCAGTTTTAAATCATATTCAACCCTGCAACTAGATTAAGATAATCCTGGACTATGAGCACTAAAAACAAGACTGAAGCAAATGTGAATCTCTTCTAAAGAAAGAGAATACAATTCTAGGTCTCAAATTAATTCCAAACAATTTTAAATACACACAATACTCAACTAGAAAAAAACCACCACAACAACAAACAAAACATCAAGCTTATCTAGAGATGAAACAAAACGCGAGATAAATCAAAAAGTAAAAGTAGATCTAGATACTGCAATCTACCCAACAAAGCCTTGAGGAATGCAGCTGAAGCCCAGCTTAGGGAGAAATGTATAGCCTAAAATACTGTCAAGAGTTTAGCTGCGCTACTCCAGGGTACTGCTGCCTTGGCATACATTTTTTTGACCAAGCATTCTGCAGGCGTCTTAAATCAACAACTCTTCATGCAAGTACATACCCTAGATAACAGCCCCCAGAGTTATAAGCAAATGTCACTTCCCCAATGGCTCTTTGAGCAACCATCTCCTCTGCCTTCCAGGTCCTTCCCCTTGTGTGCCCTTAGATAAGGTTCTGGAGCTACCAAAACCTCATTCTTTGGTTGAAATTGATTAACCCAGTCCCAGACTAGGAAGCTGAAAGCATTCCACTCATGGACCCTAATAAAGACATAGGGCTCAGGTCCTTCCACTCTCTCTGGCTGTACTCTGCCTTGATCTCCCCATGTGGGTCCTCAAGGGTACATGGTATCATGCACCTCCTTCAAGGCATTTAATGAACTTCTGTTTCAATTTCTCTAGAGTCTGTTGTCTAACTGCTGTTCACCATTCAGCACCCTGTGTTCCACCTAACAAATGTGAATTTAACAATGTGATAACAAATGCATGTACAAAAAGTAAGAAGGCTAAATGTCAAAGTGCTCATCTTGAAAAGCTGGAAAAAGAACAGCTAATTAAAACCAAAGAGTGAATCAGAGGATTATAAAAATGAGGCCAGAATTAATAAAAAAGAAAAGGAGGATCAAGAACACCAAAAGTTTGGTTCTTTGGAAAAGCTAATAAAAATCAATAAAACCCAAGTAAATGTTATAAGGAAAATAAGAGAAAAGGCACAAATATCCAGTATCAGTATGAAGGGGTCATCTCTATAGACTGTGAAGACATTAAAAAATTCAAACAGGATATTATGAATACCTTTGATCCAATAAATTTAAAAATTTAAATGAAATGAATACATTTCTTAAAAAAAAAAAGGCTTTCCAAAAGCGCTCATAAGAGAAAAAACGCACATGCTATAATTTTCAAACAGATGAAAAACTGTAACAAAAAAAGTTTTTAAAAAATCTACAATGAAAACTCAAGGACTAATTGGCTTCATCAGCAAATTATACCAAAAGTTTAAGAGAGATGGGCGCCTGGGTGGCTCAGTGGGTTAAAGCCTCTGCCTTCGGCTCAGGTCATGATCTCAGGGTCCTGGGATCGAGGCCCATATCGGGCTCCCTACTCGGCAAGGAGCCTGCTTCCCCCTCTCTCTCTGCCTGCCTCTGCCTACTTGTGATCTCGCTCTCTCTGACAAATAAATAAATAAAATATTAAAAAAAAAAAAAGTTTAAGAGAGAAATAATGCCAATCCTATACAAACTTAGATTAAAAAAGAGAGTCACAATTCGGCAACTTGTTTTATGAAACCAGCCCACCTTTAGTACTAAACCACATAACAGCACTACAGGAACNCGCGCTGCCTGCGGGGGGGGGGGGGGGGGGGGGGGGGGGAGGGCGGCAAAATATTGGCAAACTGTTATCAACAAATACATAAAAATGATAATGCAGTCCCACCACTTGAGTTTATTCCAGGACTGTAAAGTTAGTCAATGTCAAAATAAATAGTTATTAACTATGTTAACAAAGTAAAAGAGAAAAACCTTATGATCATCTCAATTATATGCAGAAAACACAACTGAGGACATTAAAAAGTTAATTCATGAAGAAAACTCTCAGAAAATTAGGATCTGAAAGTTGGTAAAAAAAAATGCATTAGGCATATGATATCACTTATAGGTGTAATCTAAAAAACAAAACAGACTCATAGAGAACTGGTGGGTACCAGAGGGGACAGGGGTGATGGGTAAAATATGCGAAGATTAGAAAAGGTACAAACTTTCAGTTTTAAGCCACAGAGATGAAAAGTACACCATAGGGAATATAATCAAGGATATTATAACAACTTTCGTAACAGATGAGAACTAGACTTATTCTGGTGATCATTTCATAATGCACATAAATGTGGAACCACGCTGTTATAAACCTGAAATTAATATTATATGTCAACTACACTCCAATTTTAAAAACAAAACAAAAAAACTGCATTAGGTGAAAACGCAAAAAGCTTTCCCTCGAGCCGAGGAAGACACAAAGATAAGTGTGCTCTATTCAACACAGGCCCTCACCAGCGCANTTCCCTCGAGCCGAGGAAGACACAAAGATAAGTGTGCTCTATTCAACACAGGCCCTCACCAGTGCAGTATNGCTCTATTCAACACAGGCCCTCACCAGCGCAGTCCAGAAAAAGAAATAGAAAGCGTTAGGATTAGAAAATAGAGTAACTCTCCGTGCACATAGTATTCAATTGTGTGCATTTTTAAGTCCCAAAAATGCCATATTCCATGAGTTTGCTAAGTCTTCTGTACACAAGGTAGATATGCAAAAATTTCTAGATACCAGTAACAGTCAGAAAAAGGACTTTAAAAGATACCATTTACAATAGCATGAAAAATGACCAGAGAAAATTATAAAACATTACTGAAAGAAATTAAAGAAACCAAAATCAACAAAGGCATATAGGTTCATGGGTTGAAAGATTCAGTTTTGTAAAAACATCAGTTCTCGGGCGCCTGGGTGGCTCAGTGGGTTAAAGCCTCTGCCTTCGGCTCAGGTCATGATCTCAGGGTCCTGGGATCGAGGCCTGCATCGGGCTCTCTGCTCAGCAGGGAGCCTGCTTCCTCCTCTCTCTCTCTCTGCCTGCCTCTCAGCCTACTTGTGATCTCTCTCTTGCTGTCAAATAAATAAATAAGTAAAATCTTTAAAAAAAAAAAAATAAGATCACCTGGAGCAATTATAAAGCAATTTAAAAAAAATAAAAAATAAAAAAATAAAAACATCAGTTATCTCCATATGGATCTACTTTTATCAATCCAATCCCATTCAAGATTCATTATAAAAAGCAATTATGGCTGTGGTCTGTCATGAGAACAGATAATGAAGATACCGAAACATAGAGTTCCTGACAAATGACAACCAAAGGCATTACTTCACAGATTGGTTAAAGGACGGTCTTTTCAATAAATAGTGCTAGGATAAAAGACTATTCGCATGGAAAAAAATGAAACTATTTCACATCATATATAAAAATCAATTCCAGATATACAGTAAATCTATATGTGAAAGGCAAAATGATAAAGTTTCCAGAAAATAAAAGAGGAGAAATCTTCATAATCTTGATATAGGCATAGTTGTTTTTGTTTTGTTTTTATTTTTTTTTAAGATTTTATTTATTTATTTGACAGAGAGAGAGATCACAAGTAGGCAGAGAGGCAGGCAGAGAGAGAGGAGGAAGCAGGCTCCCTGCTGAGCAGAGAGCCCGATGCGGGCCTCGATCCCAGGACCCTGAGATCATGACCTGAGCCCAAGGCAGAGGCTTTAACCCACTGAGCCACCCACCAGCCCATTGTTTTTGTTTTTAAACAGAACACACACAACAAAGCTCACCATAAAGGAATAAACTATATTCCATTTATCAACAAAAGATACCAAAAGATGAAAAGACAAGCCACAGAGTTAGAAAATCTTGCAATTCATATGGCTAACAATGGGGTCAACCAAAAAATAGCAGGAATGTTTACAAACCAAGAAGAGAAGGAAAAACCCAATGGAAATATGAGCCGGAGTCTTGAATAGGCTCCTCAAAATAAATGTATGAAAACATGCAGGAAAATACAATTTCAAACCATGATGATATACCTCCAGAAACGCACCAAAGGGCTGAAAGTAAAGACAAAACCAAGCAAACGGCAGTAGGGATCTCATCCACCGGCTGAATACAAACGGTTTTTGCAATGGCGGAATCCCTTAGGAACCACTGTTAATCTTCTCAGATGTGATAACGGTCTTTTTATAATACAGGAAAATTCCTTGTTCTTAGAGGTTGCACACTGAACCAACTTAGGGACAAATTTTATCTGGGACACCCTTTCAAATAGTTTAGGAAATAAAACACATATGTAAATATACTGTACAGAAGACAAAGCAAGTATGTTAAGATGCTAACAATTATACTGGGTCTCTATGTTCCACTTTCCTATCTGAAAATTTTCTCAATAAAAGGTGAAAAGCAAAAAGATCCAAGACATCGAAGATCTTAATACTAAGATACAATGGTCTTAAAGGCCATTCTGTCAGCTCCCACACTCCATGGCCTTTTTCTCAGCCACTGTACCTTGTCTTTTAGCCCAAGTAGGTAGCAGGCATCAAAACAAGGAAACACCCTCTGGTTCCTACCTTCCAACAGATCAGAAAAGAAGGGGTCTTGTCAAGTTCACAAGGGCACCCTACCCCTCCCTGCTCAATCCTCTCCTCTCCAGCCGGCTGTGTCCATCAGGGTAGGGCCTAGCAGGAGCCAGACAAGATTTAGGAGCACCTTCTCTGCCCATGGCTGAATGCCTCCTTCCGTTTTACAGCCTGGATACCTCTCTCGCCTCACCCTAAACTGAGGCCCTGCCTTCACCTATCTTCTTGCCACATTAATCTCTCCGTTCACCCAGCCTATGTTGTGTTCCGCCACACCCCCCACCACCCGCACACATGAATACCCTCTGGTCACAGTTCAGCAGTCTCTGAGAGCAGCCTGTCTTCACCATCTCCATTCCTCGCATCTCCTCCATTCCTGGACTAATATCCAATCCTTTTACCCATTTCACTGAAAACGGTGCTACACTCAACCGTAACCTTAAGAGTTTTCAAACCTAAGGTACACTTGCCAGTCTCAACTTGTCTGAAGATTCTGCACTGCTTTACAATTCCACCTGTGAAGCGCATCCCTCCTCCGACTTCGAGACTTCGTTTTCCAGAATCTCCTGGCATTCCCCCTTTGTCCCAAGGTCCCCCGCTCCCATCGCCTGCCCTCCAAATACTAAATAGGCTCCACCTTCAGCCCTTCATTCTAATCACCTGAGTCATTCCCACAGCAGTGGTCTCACCTGACCCACAGGTGAGCCTCTCTAGCCTCAACTAACTCAAATTCCAGATCTGTATATCCAAATGTCTGTCAGATAGTTTCAGTATGCCCAAATTCACAATCTTTCCCTTCCCTTTTCCTGTATTTCTCACTTCGGTCAACAGCATCCTGCCTCCAATTAACCAGTGGCAGAATCCACACTTCCAGGCTAGTCTTCTTGCGTCACCCCACAAGACCAATGGTTTGCAACTTTTCCTGCATCGCGGTTTGCCCCTCCCCCACCATGCCTCTTACCCACTGTCCTCCTGGTCCTTCATCCCTCATCTTCTACATACCAATTTCCAAAATAAGAAAACACAAGCATTTCGCATTAAATATCAGAGACTGCCATATGGAGCAATGGTAAAATGAATTTCTTACCTTTGCCCCCATATCCACAAGTTGGTTTGTAAATGTCTTTGAGTAATTTTCCGTTCCATTCACTGACCAGACCTCAACATATGCCACTACATCTGAAAATAAACAAGATGTTAGCATGAAATATATCTGAAATTCCAGCAGCCCTCCCCAAGGAGTTCAATAGATGTTTTTCTTGTTCTATTTACATTAGAAAGTAGATTCAAAGCTTCTTCTATCAAAAGCCTATTCAAAATAGCATGAGTGTGATTATTGTCCATTTCTTCGTATCTATTTATTTATTTTTATTATTTGCCCCAGGGGTGAAGGTCTGTGAATCATCAGGCTTACACCTTTCACAGCAGTGATTATGGTTCTTAAAACTCCAAGCAAAGAACAACTTTATTCATACACACACCAAGGCTCACCTTAACACTGGATGCTCTTCCTAAGTTCTTAAACTAGGCTTGACTTTTCTAGGACTGGACTGGACAGCCCCCCACACCCTACAGGGACTGGGCTGGACTCACAGCCCCCCACAGCCCACAGGGACGGTGACAGCCCCCCCCACCCCACAGGGACTGGACTCACGGACAGCCCCCCACACCCCACAGGGACTGAACTAGACTCAGGGACAGACCCCACACCCCACAGGGACGGGGACAGCCCCCCACACCCCACAGGGACTGGACTAGACTCACGGACAGCCCCCCCACCCCACCCCACAGGGACTGGACTCCGGGACAGCCCTCCACACTCCGCAGGGACAGTGACAGCACCGCACTCGGGGACAGTCTCCCTCCAAACGCTGCCGGGCTGACTTCCGGAAAGGCCAGGCTCCCCTCCCCACACGCCGAGCGACCCCACTCCGCGCCCTCGCGGAGACCTGGGGCCACGCCCTCAAGCCCCGCCGCGTCCGCCGACTCAACTCCCAGAGTGGAGGAAGTCCCCTCACCTTTCAAGACCTGACGCCCTGGGGTCCCGGGATCCGCCATGAGAGACCTTAGGATGCGCACCCGCCGCACCGCGCCACGCCGGGCGAGCCAGGAGTGGGGGGGCAGTGAGCATGCGCAGAGCTGACGCGCGCGCACGCGCGCGCCCCTCCCTTCCGGCTCCACGGAAAGCCGCTCATCCACGTTTTCTAAACAGCCCAAGGAGGGTGGGGAAAAATGTGAAGGCCTCTGCTCGCTTTAAAGGGGACAGAGGGTTTTTCCAGTACCCAGTCTCGGGTTCGCCCCAGTTTAACATTGCTGGCTAGCGTTCTACCCCGCGAGGCTTTCTGTCCTCTTGCAAATTACGAGGACGGGTGTCCCCCCCAAAAAACAATCAAACCCTTCTGTTTCCGTAAGGACACTTAGGAGCTTCCCGGAGCCTCACTTGGCCCTCCTGGGAACTGCGGACGGGGAAGGGGCACGGTCGTCGTTCCCCGGTGGGACTTGAGGTAATTGCTCCGAATCTGCGACCGCGCCTTCACCCTCACCCCGCGAGCACCGGGTTCCCGTGCGCAGCCCTGTTGTCAGCGACCGGAGGGCCCGACCACTACTTTTTCAGCGTCCGCGAGAGCGCCTGCGGGAAGGGCGGGCGCCCCTGGAGACCCCGGGCTGCAGATCCCGCTGGGGGGATAGTGGGGCTGGTGGGACACTGGACCTCAGATCCCGCAGTGGGAGAGCGGGGCGCCAGGTCTCAGACCCGGCGTGGTGACCCCGGACCTCAGATCCCCGCTGGGGAGACACCCCGGGCCCCGGATCCCGCAGTGGGAGAGCGGGGCGCCAGGTCTCAGACCCCACTGGGGGGACCCCGCGGAAAGACCCCGGTCCTCAGATCCCCGCTGGGGAGACACCCCAGGCCCCGGATCCCGCAGTGGGAGAGCGGGGCGCCAGGTCTCAGACCCCACTGGGGGGACCCCGCGAAAAGACCCCGGTCCTCAGATCCCCGCTGGGGAGACACCCCGGGCCTCGGATCCCGCAGTGGGAGAGCGGGGAGGCAGGGACCCCGGCCTCAGAGCCCCGCTGGGGGGGGGGGAAGTTGGGTCTCACACCCCTCTCTGGGGATCCCGGGCATCGACCCTGCGGGGGACTGTGGAGGACGCCGGACCTCAGATCCCGGCCGGGGGCGGGGGCCCGGGTAACCCTAGACCCCCGACCACAGCTGTGGGGTCCAGTGGTGGGCCGTCCCCCTCGAGCTTGGCCGCCCGCAAATCCCGGAGCGGAGGAATCCGGGCGGGAGCGGGCGAACCCGGGAGGGAGCTCGTGGGATCCGCTTTAGGAAACAGCCGTGCGGGAGCGCCGCGGAGCCTCGGGGGATTCAAACCTCCCGCCCGCGGAGCGCCGCCCCCGCCTGCAGGTCCCGCCCCGGGCTGCGCGCACTTGTCCCTCGGGGAGCGGCTAGCCTAACCCGGCTGCGTGAGCTACCCGGGTTCCTGCAGAGCGCGGTTTTTAGGGCGGGAAAGGTCTTGCTTGGCTGTTGATAAAAACTGTTTAGTCTCCCTGAAACGCCTAATCAGTTGAAGGATCCACGCTCTCTGTGTTAAGGGACGAACCACCGAATGTATAAAAGCCTTCATTTCCAATGATTTCAATCTCATCCATGTGTTCTGTCCGTGTAAAACATACTCCATTCCCAAGCTTAATGAGAAGCACAAGTTAGGGGACTCCCTTGTGACCTAATGGTTAAAATACAGGCTGCATTACTAAATCAGACTGGACCTGGAGTTTGGAGACTAGTATCAGCCACTAGCCAGATGTAAGATAACGACAAGGTACTAAAACTTTCCAGGCTTCATTTTCCTGTTTAAAAAAAAAAAGTAATCCTCAATAATAGTAGAAATAATAGCTGACGTTTGTTAAGCACTTTATCATGGGCTTTAGATGTATTATCAAAGTTAATCTTACCTATGAGGTGAGTGTTTGTATTACAATTTACAAAGCGCTTGTGTACATACATGTATTTCTTCCTAGATTCTCATTAACATTGTGTATTTTTAAAGTGTCTGTTATATCCTGGAGACCCACAGAGAACTCATTCTCTGACTCTCCACCCCCACCTGCCTCCTTTACAATTAAAAAAACTTCCTGTTATTCCCTACTTTAGATCATCTGATGCTTTCACAAAGGCCCTGCTAGAAAAAGTAAATAGGGACACCTGGGTGGCTCAGTCCTTAAGCTTCCAACTCCTGATTTGAGCTCAGGTCATGATCTCAGGGTTGTGAGATGCATGGAGCCTGCACCAGCTCCGTGCTCAGCTGCAAGTCTGCTTGAAATTCTCTCCCCCTTCCCTTCTCCTTCTGCCCTCCCTTCCCCATCAAGTACATGGTCCCATAGGCGTGTGTGCTCTCTCTCTAAGATATTTTTTTTATTTTATTTATTTGTTTGACACAGAGTGAGAGAGAGATTACAAGTAGGCAGAGAGAGAGGAGGAAGCAGGCTCCCCGCTGAGCAGGGAGCCCCATGTGGGCCTCAATCCCAGGACTCTGAGATCATGACCTGAGCTGAAGGCAGAGGCTTTAACCCACTGAGCCACCCAGGCGCCCTAAAATATTTTTCTTAACTTAGAAAAGCAATGTTGGGGCACCTGGGTGGCTCAGTCGTTAAACATCTGCCCTCGGCTCAGGTCATGATCCCAGGGTCCTGGGATCCAGCCCTGCATCGGGCTCCCTGCTCAGCAGGAAGCCTGCTTCTCTCTCCCCCCCTGCTTGTGTTCCCTCTTTTGCTGTGTCTCTCTTTGTCAAATAAATAAATCTTTAAAAAAAGAAAAGCAAAGCAATGTTATCCCATTTAGACACACAAATAATCCAGTCTAAGAGAGGTACCTGACCAGTCTAAGGCGAGTGACATAGCCAGGAACTGGTGGTGTTGGTTAGAACTGGAAACCATACACTTTTCATCTTTTTTTTTTTTTTCACTAAATCCAGTGGCAGGGTGTATGTATGAGAATATGGGCTACCATCTACCACACGGTGGTTCTAAAGAATTATCTTGGGCATATACACCCCCCAAATCCCACTTCCTAGACTCAAAGCTCTAATCAGTAATTACATCACTATCACAAATTGTTGATTTAACAAACTCTGAAGAAACGGTAACACCCTTTTTTTGGTGAGAGTAGGCTTAGCTCATTACTGAAGATAAAGCTATTGTCCTCACCAAGTAAGTGATTTAGAATCCAGTGATGACACAATAACCAATTACCACCTTTGCCTTGTACAAAAGGTTGTCTAAAAGCTCAGTATCTAATAGAGTCTCAGCTTTAAGGTCACAAATACTTTCTATTTCCTCTAGATTTGTTATAGTTTTGGGTTTTATATTTCAGTTTAGGATTTATTTTGAGTTAATTTTTGTATATGGTAGAGATAGGGACCAAAGTCCTTTTTTCACACATAGATATCCAAATGTTCCTCCATCATTTGTTGATAAACTTTTTGTCCACTGCATTCATGCCTTCTTATCTTAGAATCAGTTGTGCATAGATGGTCTGGTTTTTTTGGACTTCCTATTGGTTCCATTAAGCTATTTGTCTATGTTTATACCGATATTGTACTGTTTTGATTACTATAGATTTGTAAAGAAGTTATAAAATCAGGTAATGTAAGCCCAAAACCTCTATTTTTTTGAAATTGTTTTATATATTCTAGATCTTTTGTATTTCCATATGAATCTTAAAATCATCTTGTCATTCTCTATCCAAAAAAAAAAAGGCCTGCTGGGATTTTGACTGGGATTATGTTGAATCTCAGTTTTATTTGAGGGAGAATTGACATCTTAAAAATACTAAATCTGGGGCGCCTGGGTGGCTCAGTGGGTTAAAGCCGCTGCCTTCGGCTCAGGTCATGATCCCAGGGTCCTGGGATCTAGGCCCACACCGGGCTCCCTGCTCAGCAGGAAGCCTGCTTCCTCCTCTCTCCTCTCTCTCTGCCTGCCTCTCTGCCTACTTGTAATCTCTCTCTCTGTGTCAAAATAATAAATAAAATCTTAAAAAAAAAAAATACTAAATCCAGGGCACCTGGTTGGTTCGGTCTGGAGTCTGGAGAGCCTGCAACTCTTGATCTCAGGGTAGTAACTTCAAGCCCCACATTGTGAGTGGAGCCTACTTTATTTATTTATTTTTTGAGGAGCCTACTTTAAATAATTTTTTAAAGTATTAAATCTTTTGATCCATTAACATTATTTAGGTCTTCTTTAATTGCTCTCATCAATGTTTTATACTATTTAGAGGATGAGTCTTTTATAACTTTTGTCAAATTTCAAATTCCAACCTAAGTATTACCATTTTTTATGATATTGTAAATAACTTTACAATTTCAGTTTCCAGTGGAAATACGACTGGTGTTTGTAATTGATCTCATGTCCTGCAAACTTGATAAATTTAATTAATAGCTCTAATTGATTTTCGTACATTCTATACGATGTTCTACAGACAATCACGTTGTCTGTTTGGGAAGAAAACATTTTTTCTTCCAGCTTGAGTCCGGTGAATGGGGGCCTACAGTTAACAATAGACAGATTAACAGGAGAAAAAGCAAGGCTTATTTTCATGTGTCCTCCGTACATGTAGAAGTACTCAGTAATGCGTACCTCACTGAATAGCCAGAGATTAAAGGTTTATCTACCTAATAAAGTTTTGGGCTTTATGAGAAAGTTATGGACCATCATCTTGGGCTTTGCGATGCTCATGGGACTTGGCAGTCTCTTTCTCTGGCTGCTGAATTCATAGGAAACTCTTAGAGGCCTGCTAATGGCAGGTATATTTTCTGGAGCCTCTGCTTTCAGTTAGGAAAGCTCAGACAAGATTTGTTTCTGCATCTTCTTTAGCTTACATGTCTTCACTTTAAAATAATCTGTATACGAATTCTGGGGGGCCAGGTGGGTCCTCAGATCTGCAAATAAAGACAGCATGGCTTCCTGCTTTTCTTTTTTATAAGATTTTATTTATTTATTTATTTGACAGAGAGAGAGAGAGAGAGAGAGAGAGAGAGAGAGAGGGAACACAAGCAGTAGGAGTGAGAGAGGGAGAAGCAGGCTCCCGCTGAGCAGGGAGCCCGATGTGAAGTTAGATCCCAGGGCTCTGGGATCATGACCTGAGCTGAAGGCAGATGCTTAACAACTAAGCCACCCAGGTGCCCTGGCTTCCTTGTTTTCAGTCCGGATGTCTTTTCTTTCTTTTTCTTGCCTGCTTATCCTGGCCAGAAACTAGCCCACAAGTTCTCCCTCAAGGGGCAGTTTTGTCCCAGGGAACATTTGGCAATGTCTGGAGACGTTTTGGGTTGTCACAATTCAGGAGTGGGGAATTGCTACTGGCATCTAATGGGTAGAGGCCAGGGATGATGCTAAATACCCTTTAGTGCCCTGGACAGCCTCCGAAACAAAGAATTACCCAGGCTAAAATGTCAGCATTGCCAGGGTGGAAAAACCAAGAGTCCAGCAGAATGTTGGGTAGAAGCAGTACGGGCACCATCCTTGTCTAGTTCTGGGTCTTAGGGAGAAAGCATCCGGCCCTTTGATGTTAGCTGTGATGTTAGCTGGGGGTCTTTCACAGGTGTCCCTTACCAAGTTGAGGAGGTTCCCCCATCTTCCTCTTGCAGGAATATTCCATTTTTTAAAATTGGGAATGTTTGAAATCAGGATATTGGGTTTTGTGAAATATTTTTTTCTTTTTAATCTATTGAAATGATCATATTTTGGGTGCCTGGGTGGCTCAGTGGGTTAAAGCCTCTGCTTTCGGCTCAGGTCATGATCTCAGGGTCCTGGGCTCGAGGCCCGCATCGGGCTCCCTGCTCAGCGGGGAGCCTGCTTCCTCCTCTCCCTGTCTCTCTGCCTGCCTCTCTGCCTACTTGTAATCTCTCTCTCTGTGTCAAATAAATAAATAAAATCTTAAAAAAAAAGAAAAGAAAAGAAATGATCATATTTTTTGTCGAGGTTGTGAATGAGGAGCTACACTGGCTGATTTTTGAATGTTGAAATAAGCCTGCATTTCTAAGGTAAACCCCACTTAGTCATGATGTACCGTCCCTTTAATGTGTTGTTAGATCTGTTTTGTTAAATTTTGTTTAGAATTTTGGCCTCTGTGTTCATGACAGATTTGGGTCTACGGTTTTCTTGTCATGGAAACTTGGAGATCCAGGAAGGAATTAAAAAATAACAGAAAGTGTTTAAAACGTGGGTAAATCTAACTGAACATTGTACAGTTAAAAAATAATATAAACATTGATTGTATAAACCAATAATAATTGTCTTGGAGGTTAGCATACAATGTATATACAGCAGTAAGTCCCAACAATGGCGGTGTATCGGTCAGGAGGTCCAGAGAGTGACAGCGCTCTCAGGCACTTTGATTTTTTTTTTTTTTAAGATTTTATTTATTTATTTGAGAGGGAGAGAGAGAGAGAGAATGCAAGGGAGAGCACAAGAGCAGGGGGAGAGAGAAGCAGACTCCCTGCTGAGCAGGGACCAAGACCTGAGCTGAAGGCAGCCGCCTAACCAACTGAGCCACCCAGGCGCCCCAGTCCCTTTCATTTTACAGGAAGTAGTGAAAATACTCATGTGTATTACAGTGTGATCAGGCAAGGTTGCATTTTGCAACCTCTGGGGAAATCAATAAGAAATTAAATATTGTATAACTATCAAAATAATAAAAGGAAATAAAAGAATAAAATATAACCCATTCCAAAGAAAGGAAGGATAAAAAATATGGAGTGAGCAGGAGAAGGAACGTAAGCGAGGAGAGATTTAAACCCAAATTTGTCAATAATTATATTTTAAAAAGCACCCATTCTTGATGGAAATACTCAAGGGAATAGGAATTTGGTATTTCTTAGCGTATAGGCATACACCTAAAGAAAAGATCTTTCTTAATGGGGTAGCACAAGAGGCGTTTCCACTAAGATCCAGAAGAAAGCAAAACTGCTGCCCACTGCACTATTCCACGTTATACAGTGAGCATGGTATCTGCTCCAATTAGAGAAATCAGTAAGTAGCCAAGAATTTTAAAATAAGTAAAGCTATTTTTATTGCAGAGGAAATAGTAGGACACCTAGAATTCCGTAAAGAATCACTGATAAAACTAACGTAAATAATGAATTCAGTAAGGCCCCAGAAATGAAGTGAACATGCCGTTAGAGGGCGCACGGATAGAGCAAACTCGGTCGCAATGACAAAAGGAACGAGCCTCCCGAGAAGATGCACGAAAGCTACATGAGAAGACCTTTGGAGCACCTCTGGAAAACACAGTAGTCGCTTTGAACAGCTGAAGAGGCATCCCTTCTTTCTTGTCTTGGGAGCTTAACATCATACTGATGTCTGCTCTAACTGACTCAATGCAATCCCAATTTAAAGAAAATCAATACATGTTTTAGGGTTCCTGGGTTGCTCAGGGGGTTAAGTGTCTGATCTCAGGTCAGGTTATGATCCCAGGAGGGTCCTGGGATTGAGCCCTACTTCACCCAGGGTTCCCTGCTCAGTGGCGAGCCTGCTTCTTCCTCTCCCTCTGCCACTCCCCGTTTGTGTGCTCTCTCTCTCTCTGTGTCAAATAAATGAATAAAAATCTTAAAAAAAAAAAACCCACCAGCATAATAATTTTCTATAGCTAGCCCTGTCATGCTCTACCACTTAAGATTATTTGTATTAAGGACAGGATGATTTTAGTATAGAATTCTAATGTCTAGAAAATACGGACATAAAATACTATATTTTTTTTAAAAAAAGCTTATTCCACATATAAACTGGAAAGATAGCTGCTCTGTCCAGGAGAGAGTCTTGAGAGTAAGGGTGTTTTGATTTAGCACTGTTTCAAGAGCAGTTTCAGAGCCGTAACAAAAAGCCTTGTTAAAATAAATACACACGTATTGTATTACATGGAGCACTGGGTGTGGTGCATAAACAATGAATCTTGGATCACTGAAAAAATAAAATAAAATAAAAATTAAATAAATAGGGCGCCTGGGTGGCTCAGTGGGTTAATGCCTCTGCTTTCGGCTCAGGTCATGATCTCAGGGTCCTGGGATCGAGGCCCGCATCGGGCTCCCTGCTCAGCGGGGAGCCTGCTTCCCCCTCTCTCTCTCTGCCTGCCTCTCTGCCTCCTTGTGATCTCTCTCCCTCTGTGAAATAAATAAATAAAATCTTTTAAAAAATAAATAAATAAATACATAAATACATAAATACATAAATACATAAATAAAAGGCTTCCCTAAGCAACAGCGCTTTGAAAGGACCCATCCCCAACACAGAAAAGATACTAAAATTAACCAATGCTCTCATCCAATTCAACATACTGGTTCTGCAGATTAGAGAAATAAAGTGAACAGCTCAACATCTCGGGACACCTTAGATTACAATCAGCTCTAGAACTCAGGTCTTCTGACATATTAAAAAGAAAACCACAGGCTCAACATGGAGTCACTTAGGTTAAGTCCCCAAATCAGTAGTCTTAAGACTTACTGCTACCTAACCGAACTGAAGTTTCAGCCTCTCAGAAATGTAACCGTTAAGCAGACAACAGAATTTCCTGGTCATCACAGGGCATTTGCTCATGTTGGGATAGTAAAGGAAAGGGGCAGAACCCTTCTGCTCCCCTTAGGAGAGCAACTTTGCCTAAACAAGGCATTCTTTGCTAATCAACTCCTTCCTTCCTTCTTCCTTCCTCCCTCCCTCCCTCCCTGCCTCCTCCTTTTCTTCTTTTTATTCCTTCTTCTTCTTCTCCTTCTTTTAGCTCTCTGTGCCTTTAAAAACCTTTCTTTTCGAATGGCTCAGCCATTAAATGTCTGCCTTGGGCTTGGGTTGTGATCCCCGGGCCCTAGGATGGAGCCCTGCATCAGGCTCCCTGCTCAGTGGGGAGCCTGCTTCTCCCTCTCCCTCTGCCTGCTGCTCCCCTGCTTGTGCTCTCTCTCTCTCTCTCTGTCTCTGTCTCTGTCTCTGTCAAGTGGATAAATTTAAAAATAAAACAAAGTAAAAAAAACCCTTCCTTTTGTTTTGCTCAGCAGAGCTCTCCTCCACTTGCTGGAAGAATGCTGTCGGATCATGAATTGTTTAATAAAGCCGATTAGATCTTCAAGTTTACTCAGTTTCTGTTTGTTTTTTACAGATGATACGTCTGGTTTGCTCAGTTTTATAATTCTAAATTCTTTCCACGGGTATTTCCTAGCACCTTCTCTGTACCAGGAACTGTGTGCATAAGTTTTAAACATATGGTAATGAACCTCTTCCCCCTGGGTTCACGATGTCTTCATGTCCGAAGGAGAACCCGTCCCCTAAGCTAAGGACTGTCCATCTCATTAGTAAGGACAAAGTTAATTAAAACGGATGCACTCAAAGAAACGTGACCTTTGCACAAATAGGCTCTACTTTTATTTTTTGTCACCGCATTTCTATTCAGGGTTTTTAATAAAATAATATAATCCAAAGAAAGGATCGCCTGCAGTCTAAAATAAGTTATCTGTGCTCCTTCTACTCTCGGCAGAAGGATAAAAGATGAAAGCCATTTTTCTGTGCCAATACTCACCTGCAATAAGAGGGATGTAGACTAGAAAGCCCTTTCAAACACACTCAGGACAAAGGAAAAGCTGAAAATATTGACTTTTGTGGGACGCACACTTCAACGCAGCGGGCGGTGAGCTTGTCGGAGGTTTCTTCTGACAACCTGGCAGTTCTTAGTCATGAATCAAGGTGCAGCATCTCTGAGAAGTCGCGGCAGCCAAGTCCCATAAAAGGCCCAGTGCTTCAGAAGGGAACCCTGGTGCCCCGAGTCTCAGGTTCCCTCTGGAATGTTCCCTTCTCAACAGCATGGCATAAACCTTTAGGGCAGACTTGGGTCTGGGTTTTCTAGGAGTTCATGAATTTCACAGGCGAAGCTCGACCGCTGAGTTACGTTTTCCTTTATGGTATTAATTCCCCAAAAAAGAAAAAAAAGTGGGGAGAAACTTGACTAACACACATAAATGTAATAGAAGACTATAGTTTTCTGGCAAAAATGTAACTCACGGTATTAATATTAGAAGAAATGTGGCATTTTCTGGAACTATAATAGCAAAATGTGCTCCTTTCAAGTATAAATTTTTTATTTTTTATTTTTTTAAGATTTTATTTATTTATTTGACAGAGAGAGACTCACTCAGAGAGGGAACACAAGCAGGAGGAGTGGGAGAGGGGGAAGCAAGCTCCCTGCCGAGTAGAGAACCCGATATGGGCCTCAATCCCAGGACCCTGAGATCATGACCTGAGCCGAAGGCAGAGGCTTTAACCCACTGAGCCCCCCAGGCACCCGGTTTTATGTGTTTTAAAATGAGACTATTTTCTGATGATATGGGATAACTACCATGCTCCTAATACGGGGCCAGAAGGCAAGCAGAGGGCAGAGCCCATGCTGACACCCCGCCACTCCCCACCCCTGCCCCAGAGGGGATGAGTGTGACATTCTATGGGTACCGGGCCGACCAAGAACAAAGGAAGGGGACCAACGAATGGTTACCTGACAGGGTTCACAGTCACACAGGACGAGTCTCCATCAGCTGGCAAGTGTCCTAATGATTTACAAGAAAAAAAAAGCAATTTTATCAATAGCTAGACCTCCAGAAACCTGTAGACTCGATTTCCTGGAGCCCTCACGTCACCCTCCCCTCCACAGGACAGAAACTCTGACATTATCAATCACTCCTCGCACTAACAAGGCAGCTCTTTCTGCCCACAGGTCCTGTCCCTGTGCTATCATAAAAACACCCTTCTTTGCACCAAAAATGTCTCAAGAATTCTTCCTCCGCAGGTGGCTCTCCAACCCCACTCCAACCACATCACTGACTCTCAGAAACAGGGGAAAAATGTAAAACCCATGAATACATGAACTGAGAAAAGTGAATGTCTGGAAAGCAAAGAAAACACAGAGGGTGTGAAAAACTGAAGAAATGAAATTACCTTCAAGAATCATCATGAGGGCGCCTGGGAGGCTCAGTGGGTTAAAGCCTCTGCCGTCGGCTCAGGTCATGATCTCAGGGTCCTGGGATCGAGTCCCGCATCGGGCTCTCTGCTCGGCAGGGAGCCTGCTTCCTCCTCTCTCTCTGCCTGCCTCTCTGCCTACTTGTGATCTCTCTCTCTCTCTCTCTCTCTCTCTCTGTGTCAAATAAATAAACAAAATATTTTTAAAAAAATAAAATAAAAATAAAGTAAAACTATTCTCATCACTTTTTTGGGTCTACTTGAACTCTTCACTTCTGCTACAGGTAAGTTAAATTCTTCCCCTGTTTTTTCTCTTAATAATTCCAAAACTGTTTGCTTTCTATATTTCACCAACTTCCTCTTTATGAGTACGGTCTTCAATCTATCCATCATCAATTTTATTTTAATTGCAATAATTGCATTTTTATTCCTAAAATTTCAATGTGTTTTATATACATTTTTTAAAAATTTTGGAATAATTAAAGATTTATAGAAAAGTTGCAGAGATAATACAGACTTCACAACACACCCTTCACCCCATCCGCCCCCCATCTTCTACAACCACGAGTTTTTCAAAGCTAAGACATTAACACTGGCTCATTGCTGTTAACTAAACTCCTGACCTCATTTGGATTTCAATAGCTTTGCTTCTGGCGTCCTCCTCTGATTTAAGTCTCCAGTTGCCCCAGAGGTCAGGGGGGTGGGACTGAAGTTTCAAACCTTTAATCACAGGCTCACTGACAACCAGCCCCCATCCTTAGGTCTAAAAGTCCCCTCTTGGAGCGCCTGGGTGGCTCCATCCTTAAGCATCTGCCTTCTGCTCAGGTCATGATCCCAGGGTCCTGGGGTTGAGTCCAGCATCAGGCTCGCTGCTCAGCGGGAAAGCCTGCTTCTCCCTCTCCCACTCCCCCTGTTTGTGTTCCCTCTCTCGCTATGTCTCTCTCTGTCAAATAAACAAATAAAATCTTTAAATAAATAAAACAAAAGTCCCCTCTTGAACGAGACAAAAGTCACCTTTGTTGCTCTCATCCAGGAAATTTCAAGGTTTTTAGGAGCTCTGTGCCAGAAATGGGAGGAAGACCCAATATGTGTCTCTTCATATAAATCACGCTATTTCTCACAAGCAGAAATGCGGTGATACAGTTCAGCAATGTTAAGTACATTCACATCGCTGTGCAAGATACAGTGTAACATAGTCACATTTTTCATCCTGCAGCACTGAAACTGTCCCCATTAGACACCTACTCCCCTTCCTCCTCCCACTGGCCTCTAGACGCTGTCGTTTTACTCTGTCTCTTGAGCCTGGCTGTTCCAGGTACCTCATGTGAGCAGAGTCTGACGCTATTCACCCTTCTGTGACCGGCTGATTTCACTTAGCATAATGTCCTCAGAGTTCTTCCCTGTGGTAGCACGTGTCAGTTTCCTCCCATTTCTGGGCTGGATCACGTGCCCTGGCATGGACGGACGGTGTTCCGATTGTCCATCCATCCATCGATGGACACTGGGTTATGCCTACCTCTTGGCTATCGCTGCTGCGAACAAACATCTCTTCAGATTCCTGCTCTCAATTCTTTTGTATATGTATATATATATATTCCCAGAAGTGGAATTGTGGGATCACATGGCAATTTGTCACCTAACCTCTTAAAAATAGCAGGTTTTTGGTGAGGATATGTTCTCTATGTATTTCAATTTCTGGTAAAGAAGGAGTCAACTGAGTCAAAGAAAGACACTTGGGCATATTATTTCATATAAATACAAACCCATTATTATACTCCCACGTTCTTCTTTTCTCTTTCCAGCCACTACTCCTTCCCTCTCTGTGACAGCTCAGTGGTACAGGGATGTGCTGAGCCAGCCGGTGGGAGCGGCAGAAACAGGACCCCCCAGCGGGCAAGACGCCCTTTCACAGCCGTGAGGAACAGAAAACCACCGAGTAAAAAGTGGGTGGACGGGGCGCCTGGGTGGCTCGGTGGGTTAAAGCCGCTGCCTTCGGCTCAGGTCATGATCTCAGGGTCCTGGGATCGAGGCCCACATCGGGCTCCCTGCTCAGCGGGGAGCCTGCTTCCTCCTCTCTCCTCTCTCTCTGCCTGCCTCTCTGCCTACTTGTAATCTCTCTCTCTGTGTCAAATGAATAAATAAAATCTTTAAAAAAAAAAAAAGTGGGTGGAAAACGGAAAGATTTGAGAGGGGAAAAAATGAACTAAAATGAAAAGAGTACCTTTAAATTATGGAGGAAAATGTTATTATGTTCCCGTTGAAATTTTTAGGTGCCTTTCATCAAATCTAGATGAAGAAGTTGTAGCAAGTGCTCTTACCAAACACGTGGGCTATGCCCCTAGAAACAACAGCCTCATTTTCTCTTCAGGGGCAGAAACCCGGAGCAGTTTCACCTATGTTTTGTATCACTATAATTTTTTACTCTTTTCTTTTAATTTCAATTTCATTTGCTAGTATTTTCACTTGTACTCTCTAGAAGAGAAATTGCTTGGAGGATTCAGACTGCACTGCAATAACAATCCTTTAAAAAATTCCGATTGGTGGACGCCTGGGTGACTCAGTTGGTTAAGAGTCTGCCTTCGGTTCAGGTCATGATCTCAGGGTCCTGGGATCGAGCCCCGAATTGGGCTCCCTGCTTGGCGGGGAGCCTGCTTCTTCCTCTGCCTGCCGCTCCCCCTGCTTGTTCCCTCTCTCTCTCTGACAAATAAGTAAATAAAATCTTTAAAAAAATTTAAATAAAAAAATTTAAAATTCCCAGGAAGACCTATAAACCCAGAGAACAAACTGAGGGTTGTGGGAGGGCGGGGTGGGGGCGGGGCACAATGAGTGCAGGGGAGAGGGAGGAAGGGGCTTCCAGTAACGGAATGAATAAGTCTCGGTGAGCCAGAGAACCTGAAGGGACCCCATGAAAGCCTGCTTTCTTTGCTCCTTCTCCTGCTTCTGTTCTTGCCAAGACCGCCACCCTGCCTACACCTGCTTTATAGAACAGATGACGTGTGTCCTTCTTGTAAAGGTCAAGGATTTAAGGATTTCTTTAGTCTTCCAGTACAATAGATACCAGCTAGGGAGTGACTGGGCAGGGGCGTCCTGAACGTTTGCCAAGACCAAGTGACTCCCCAGGACTCCTGGCTCCAGGCATAAATGGCTTCTGAAGAGCACCTGAGCACTCGTCTGTGCTCCTGGGTGCCTGAGAAGACATCAGCATCCTCAGTAAAAACCCCAGGCCCCAAGCATGACGAGACTCGCTCTGCTTTCCTTTCCTGAATGCTTTGCTCCAGAGATCTCTGTTTCAGAGATCCAGAGATCTGCATCTCTCTCTGTCTTCAGTAGGCATTGTTCTCACTTCCTTTCAGCTCGAGTTTGATTTCTATCCTGCTCAAAGCCAAGGCCCCTCTTGGCTGGTGTTGCAGAACCCGCTCTGGGTCCTTGGACCAGCCAGCCTGCATCAGTGGGAATAAAAGGCCCAGCATAAGGAATACAGTGTACGGCATTGTACTAGCGTGAACAGTGACAGACGGGAGCTACGCTTGTGGTGAGCACCGCATCACGTACAGAGAAGTTGAATCAGTCTGTTGTACACCTGACACTAATGGGACACTGTCTACTCTACTGCCATAAAAAGGATCTTTTAAATTCTGATTAGAGAATTAGGGAAGCAAACATGTCTTTGACTTTAATCAATATTGTGTTCAAAAAAATTATTGGCTGATTATAAAATGAGTGAAGGAAACATCAGAATGGAGATTTTAAAAATTCAAGCTAATCAGGTTCTGAGAGTAGCAGATGTGCGGCCAACTCTGGGACCCTGCCTTCTGCAAGCCACGGCCTGCCTAGGGTAGGGGATTAGGCTGCAGACAGAAAAGGCATGATTGGAGCACTGACCAAAGTATGTTTATTAGAACTACTGACACCCCTAAGTCAAGCTTCCTGCAATTTGATCAGACCATGATGCAGAGATCCCAGAACTCATTACGATGTGCCCCCACCCCACCCCCACCCCACCCCCGCAGTCACGCAGATCAAGGGTGGAGACACACGTGGATTGCTGAGTAGCTGTGTTCAGCACAGTAACAGGAGGGACCCTGGGCTGTGCTCTCAAAAGAAAGGAGTCCAGTGTTTCCTATCCAACTGGCTACCCACAAACTGTCTTCCCAAGTCAGCCTCTTGTGTTAAAGCACCTTGGAGACTCGTAGCAGGGATGAAGCAGAGTTGGAAGGCAGGCAGGGACAAGGGGCCCCTGCCCCAGAGGAAACCACCCTTAAACTTAAAAGGATTTTACAGGGGCCTGGAAGGGAGCCCTCCACCCTTTCTCACATGATGCGTTGATGACAAAAACCTGGTTGGGTGACAGGCTCCGAGAGGGTTAACCGATTGAAACGGCTCACCGACAAGCCCATATAAACCCCTAGACTTAGAAACTCCTGGTAACCCTCTCGGCCCCTCCCTCCTGCAGAGTTCTGTGCTCTGTACACTTCCCTGTGCTTTCGATAGACCTTGCTTTGCTGCCCACCACTCTTTGGCCGGTCTCCCTCTTCATCCTTCGAAGCAGCGTGACCCAGAACCATGGGCACCGAAGGAAAAGAAATCCTGGAACAGCAGTTGCATATTTCACATCCTAGTCTTGTGATGTAGGAGGAGAACGTATATTCCAAGGTCAGGGATTAAAAGAAAATAGTACTGGACAGATGTTAGGGGCTGTGTCCCCTCAAATTTCATACGTTGGAGTCCTACGTCCCTGTGCGACTGTGTTTGGCCTTCAGGAAGGTATTTAAGATTAAATGGGTTTAAGGGTAGGGCCCTAATCTGATAGAACCGAGGTCATGATAAGGAGAGACCTCAGAGCTCTCTCTCTCTCTCTCTCTCTCTCTCTCTCTCTCTCTCTCTCTGTGTGTGTTTGTCTGTGTCTCTGTGTCTGTCTGCATGAGCAAGAGGCCGTTTGAGGACACACTGAGAGGCAGTCACCAGCAAGCCAGGAAACTGATCTCGCTGGAAATCAAATCTGCAGCCACCTTGATCTGGGACTTCCATTGATGTAGGAAAGATGTTATTAGGGTTCGAAGCTGATGGCCAAGAAAGAATTCTGGAGACGTCTTTGGTGCAAAAAGGTGATTTTATTCAAGGACAGGGACAGGACCTGCGGGCAGAAAGAGCCTCACTGGGGTCATAAGGAGTAGCCCATTTAGATACTTCCAAGTTGGCAGGGGGTTAGGGATAACGTAAGTCTCCAAGGAATTTTGCAAGCAAGGTTTCCAGGACCTCGAGGGGGCTAGCTGTTGTTGGGAAAAGGTCATGTATTACTGTCTAATAAAACCTTAGTCATGAGACCCTTGAGATGTGTATCGGTGGGCCATATACTTACTGGGTTTAGAGAGAAAGGAAGTTTCCAAAGGAATTTTTCTATGTTAAAGTAGACCTACAAGCGGTCAGGCTAGGATTGCCTTTTGCCCCTAGCAAAGAATCAATATTGAGGCAGTTGATTTCCTAGAGGAAGGTCACTCTATTTCAAGGACTTGGCAATGGGCTGTAGGTAGTAAGGAAATTTAATAATTTTTCTTCTGCCTCTGTTTCCCACATCACCATTCTCCAGCTGTGAGGAAATAAACTTCTGCTTAGAATACCTGTCCTGAATTTTGCTGTGGCCTCCCAAACCCAAACGAACACAGCAGCTTACCCAATCAATAGCATTTTCTTCCACAACATCCATAAGAGATTCGAAGCAGGAGGTTTTTAAAATACTTGGGACCCCCCCAAACAAACAAAATTATCATGATTATTCCCAACAACCATCCACTAGCATAACTACAACTGCCCTTTGTAAGGACAGGTCCGTATCTACAGTGACATTATCATGCGGAAATAGATGGTCCGAAACATGTTGGAGACGCACCTTCACGTGGAAACCCATAGAAAAGTCTCTCGATGTATTCTTACATCTGGGGAGAGGACTGGCTGTGTCGTGGAGAGTCAGGGCAAACGTGTGCTTGAAATTGTCACAGCCAGCACATATTCATGTATTGAGGGGGACAAAAAGGTATGTCGGTAGCTGTGTTGGAACTGAGCAATGACGTACAGGAAAAGTCTGTTTTGAAGACTGTGAACGTCAGCCAGACCGAAAACGGCGCTGGTTTTCCCCACTCCCATCCCCAATCTGTTCGTTCTGCTGCAGCCAGTAGACGTAAAGCAGACTTTAAGTGAGATCGTGTCACTAAAAGTCCTTCCAGGACTTTGCTATCCTCGGGGACTGAGTAAAATCCTTCATGTGTCGCCTGTAGGGCACAGTGTGATTTGCCCTCCCCTTCTTTCCAGCCTCTGCTGCTGGTTCTCCCCTTCCCGGAGCTTCTCGGAAATACCCGCCTCTTACCAGCTCTCCGCCTTCTTATCCACGGCTTCCACTGCCAGAAAAATTCCTTCTGTCCCACTAGATGACTTCTACGCACCTTTAATGTCGACTTAAATGCTACTTTCTAAGGAAAGTTTCCCTAGGGCGCTTCCCCTGCCCCCCTCCCTCCCAGGCTGCCCCCCATCCCCCCCGCTGGGGGACCCCTCCCCCAGACGGCTCCTTCAGAGAACGTTCTTGGTTTGCAGGGAAGTGCTGCTTCCTGTCACGATCCCCTTCATGCCGGCCTCTTGGGCTCGCTGCAGCTACCCCAGCACATCACAGAGGCCCAAGAAACACACAGATGGAGGAGGGAAAGACGGCACAAAGCAGCTTGGAGCAAAGCGCTGAAGGGCCCCCGCATCCAGGACTGAGGCAGAGGATGTGCAGCCGGCAGAGGGCACTGGGAGGAAGTGCCCCAGCTGCTAGGAAGCCACCAGAAGAGGATGGCTGCCCCAGAAGGCAAGAGAAGGGGCCTTTTCATCAACAGAGAGAGTCGAGTGTGGAAGGGTCAGCTAAGGCAGGGACGGAATGTCTTGTTTCAAACTTGGTGCCAGAGACACCACTGGGGACCCTATCAAAAGCGGTTTCAGGGAAGTGAGAGGTGTAGAAGGCAAATTTGGGGGTTAGATCCTCTTATTTTGATAGGGGTGTAAATGAGGATGAGTACAAACCTGGGCTTAGCTTCAGACCTCAGCCCTACCGTTCATGAAGCACAGGCTTCAGCAATGTCCTCGATCTCCGTGCTACTCATCCACGACACGGAAATAATAATGACGCCCACCTGCTGTGCTGTTGGAGCATTAGAAATAACAAATGCCCCAGATCTGGCTCAGGGAGTCTCGATAAACGGTACCATAACCGATCAACGGTTATCATCTAGTTCAGCTTCTGCATTTAAATTCACTCTTCTGTGAAAGTAGATCTAAGGATATCAGTAGAGGCCGGGGTGTTTTTTAAAAAGTTAATAAATTGTACCTACATTTTAATCAAGTCACGTTACTGTCAACTCAGTGGCTTATCTGCTAGGTAGAATGGCAGAGAAAACCACATGGACAGTAGGTGTGTGTGTTTATAGTTTATATTTATATAACAAATATAGAAAACTCTAGCCATATTAGTATGTGTAACTCATAAGATATTCTTAGAATCATGTCAGTATAAATTAAATACACACACACACAGATGTCTTTGTTTGTTTTTTTAAAGATTTTATTTATTTATTTGACAGAGAGAGATCACAAGTAGGCAGACAGGCAGGCAGAGAGAGAGGAGGAAGTGGGCTCCCTGCTTGTCAGGGAGCCCAACGCGGGGCTCGATCCCAGGACCCTGGGATCATGACCTGAGCCGAAAGCAGAGGCTTAACCCACTGAGCCACCCAGGTGCCCTCACACAAATGTCTTTGGTGAAATTATAGCCCTCAAACAAAAAAACAATGAACAAAAAAATTCTGATTCCAGGCCAAAATACTTGAACCGGATTGGCACATTGCCATGATTGCTTCCTCTCCTTGGAGCTTTTATGAAAGTCCTCAGTGGGTAAACTTTTAAATTTCTTCTTTGATGAGTTGAAATGACTTTGATGCGCCTATCATGGTTTCTGAAAGAAACATTTACATTACACTATGAATATGGCCATATCTTTGGCTCAATAACAAAACTCGACAAGTATATTCAGTTTATATTAGAACATTTTTATATTTTACAATAAGTGTCCCCCCAATTTTTACATATATGGCAGCATATGTGGGGTAAGAGTCCGTAGGATAACAGGAAATAGAATTGAGAAGAAACAATGTGAGACATCACTGGCCCCACCCATCAACTTAAAGATCAATACTCTCATTTATTCTGCAAATACTTCCCGTGCATCTAAGGGGTACCAGCCAGCTTCTGGGCACTACAATAATACATCAGTTAACAAGACAAATATTAATTCTTATCCTCACGGAACTTATATTTTAGCCATAGGGAGACATAACCAAAATAAATAAGAAAAAACAGACTATCTTAGATGGTGATAAACCCTATGGTAAACATTTCAGCAGAGCAGGGGGTAAGAAATGTTGATGGAGAAAGATGGGAGGTAGGTCTGCAATTGTAAAAAGGCAGCAAGGGTAGGCCTCCCTGGAAGGTGACCTTGAACACAAACTTGAAAGAGATGCAGAAATTAACCAGGAAGGAGAGATGGGTGTTAAGCATAGCGGGGATGGCGGCAGTGGGAACAGAGTCCTAGGTTGTGCAAACAGAGCCTGCAGAGTCCCTAAGACAGGAGCAAAGCTGGGGATCCCGGGGAATTCCGCCATCGGCAGACAGCTAGAGGGGCGAAGGGGGCCGGTCGTGGAAGAACAGGGCAGCGGGGAAGCGAAGCCTTTCCTCTGAGCGAAGCAGAGGATCCCTGCAGGACCTGGACCTGAGAAGCAGCAAGACCGGGCAGAAGTTTTCACGGGATTCTTCTCCGTTATTTTGAGAATAGGCAGCGAGGTGTACGGTTGGAAGCATGGAAATCAGAGATCCTGAGATCCTGCAGCTACTCTGGCCAGAAGTGCAGCGGCTCGGGCCATGGCGGGAGCACGGAGTAGAACATCGGTTCAGATTTCAGTGAGAATAGGAAGAAATACTTGTTTATGGAGTATTTATTCTGTGCCAGGAATTCTGGCAAGCACGTTGCATACATTATCTCATTTAGCTTCTCGGTGAACTCACAGGGTAAGCACTGTCCTTGCCTTTAAATAGCTGATGAAGCTGGCGCCGAAGAGACCAGGTGCTCTAACCAGGGTTCAACCGAATCTGCTTGACCCCCAAACCTGCGCCTGTGGTGTACTGAATTCCACGAAATTAAAGAACATGTGTAGATTCTACTGAGAAATGTAATAGTGCTGCTAACGCAAGAAGTCAGGAATGAACATCTCAATGTGGTTTTGTTAAATTATCCTGTCTGTACATGTGTGAACAAGATTTTGGGGCATTTTTGAAGACTATAGCCCTTGTGACAGGTAAAAGGCCTCACTGTTCTTCTCTAAAATGTTTTCTGTATGGATTTGTTACTGTGTTGGGATAGGGACTATGGTCCTATCCTCCCCACCCCCCGATGCACACCCCCAAAGAGGGAGGTTCATTTCCTTTTTTTTTTTTTAAAGATTTTACTTATTTATTTGACCGAGAGAGCACACAAACAGGCAGAACAGCAGGCAGAGGGAGAGGAAGAAGCAGGCTCCCCACTGAGCAGGGAGCCCCATGTGGGGCTCGATCCCAGGACCCTGAGATCATGACCTGAGCCAAGGGCAGACGCTTAACCGACTGAGCCACCTTGTGCCCCAAGAGGTTCATTTCCTAATTCCAGAAACATGAATGTGTGACCTCGAGTAGCAAAAAAAGCGTCCACAGAAGTGATTCAGTCAAGGATCCTGAGGTGAGGAGATCATGCTGGGTTATCCATGGAGAATCAGCGCAAGTCCAACAGCCTTTACAAGAGGGAGGCAGCAGCGTCAGAGTCAGAGGACAGGTTGGTGTGACGTTGTGGCCCAGGAACCCAGGAAGGCAGGGGACCCCTGGAGGCTGGAGAAGGCAAGGGACAGACTCTTCCCTAGAGCCTCCAGCCCTCGGATATCTTTCAGATTTCAGAGGTCGGCTCTCTAGAACTGTCAGACAATAAACGTATGTTTTACTAAGCCACTCAATTTCTGGTAATTTGTTATAGTAGCAATAGGAAACTAATAGACATAAAAACAGACTTATATTTTAGCTAGCAGAGCAAACCCTTCAGGATGGTGTACACTGGTACGTTTCTACATCACATAAATATAATATAGTATAAATAATTACTAAAACCATAATTCATTATATAATTATTGCATAATACAACAGTAGTGATTATATAACATAATTACATAATTATTATAATTATATAACATATAATAAGTAAGTATGCCTCTATGTGTATATATCCAGAGATGGCAGAGTGTCACTCTTTCTGCTCTGTATTCACAGCCCTGGGAGTGAAGGACGGGAGCCCTTCATTCGTGAACCCTTATTTAAACATCCATCCATACGTCACTTACAATGTTAAGCTCAGAATAACGAAGATGAATAAAATACAGTTCAAACAGCTAAAGCATAGCTTCCAAAACGTGAAATCATGGAAGTATACAGTTTGAGCACATGTCAGAGATTTTATTCAATTTATTGATTAAAATCAATGTATGGATTATTAGTGAGATACTAAGACCAATTCAAAGACCATTTGAGGAGCTTCATACTTTTTATGGACAATTTAAAAGGGAACTATCACCATACGATTTTCATACAGAACTGGGAGTGATTACTGGCTACAATACAGAACTGGTTAATGTCCTTCAGGAGGACAAACTGTAACATTCTGTGGGTTACCTTTTCTACTGGACAGAAATTATTTTTATCTGTGGGCACCTGGGTGGCTCAGTGGGTTAAAGCCTCTGCCTTGGGCTCAGGTCATGATCTCAGGGTCCAGGGGTCGAGGCCCGCATCGGGCTCCTTGCTCGGCGGGGAGCCTGCTTCCTCCTCTCTCTCCGCCTGCCTCTCTGCCTACTTGTGATCTCTCTCTCTCTGTCAAATAAATAAATAAAATCTTTTAAAAAAAGAAATTATTTTTATCCGTATCAAGAAAAAAATCTGTAAGTTAGCATACATGTTAACTTACAGTGTCTGGCAACCTTAATCAGTAAAGAGTTAAAATAACCCTTTGTGCCTTCCCTCCTATATGAGAGGAAAGGGTGTGCCACTCACCTTTTTGCCTTATAACCCAGTTTTGAATAATTGTTTTTTTTTAAGATTTATTTATTTATTTTAGAGGGACAGAGAGAGAGCAGGGAGGAAGAGCAGAAGGAGGGGGACAGAGAGCCCCAACCCTACTCTGCGCTAAGTCCAGAGACCCCCCCGGGGCTCAATCTCATGACCCTCAGATCAGGACCTGAGCTGAAACCAAGAGCAGATGACTTAACCAAATGAGTAAGCCAGGTGGCCCTTGAGTAATTTTTCTTAACACTGTCATTAGTCTAGTAACGTCCAGATCCTAATCCAGAGGGAAATGTAGAGAAAAAGTAACCATCGCCCAATCCAGCAAGTGACCAGAGAAGCATGGCACCCCGCTGTTGTCGGACCTGTTCAGGGATAGAGGTGCCCTTATTCTCTGGAAATAGGGAAATAACAGTCAAGAGGAATTTTGAGCAAATAGAATGCTAGATGAAACCCATCCCATTATTGCTGTTACTTGTTGTAGAAACAAGATAACAAAATAATAAAAGTAGAAAATTGTGGCTAAGAATCCAAAAGAATCAGGAAACTGATCAAAATAAAGCCACTATTCTTGGCAAGTCATATAACTTCTCAAATACTAGCTTGACATCCCGTAGAAGTGATGATCCATCACATTCATTTATTTTTTTTAAAGATTTTATTTATTGGGACGCCTGGGTGACTCAGTGGGTTAAGCCTCTGCCTTCGGCTCAGGTCATGATCCCAGGGTCCTGGGATCGAGGCCCGCATCGGGCTCCTTGCTCGGTGGGGAGCCTGCTTCTCTCTCTGCCTCTACCTGTCACTCTGCCAGCTTGTGCTCTCTCCCTCTCTCTCTATGAAAATAAATAAATAAAATATTAAAAAGAAAGATTTTATTTATTTATTTGACACAGAGAGAGAGATCAGATCACAAGTAGGCAGAGAGGCAGGCAGAGAGAGAGAGGAGGAAGCAGGCTCCCCACTGAACAGAGAGCCCGATGCGGGCCTCGATCCCAGGACGCTGAGATCATGACCTGAGCCAAAGGCAGAGGCTTTAACCCACTGAGCCACCCAGGCGCCCAATCCATCACATTTAAAAAACTTTTCCAGAAATGTCATTTGTTATGCTACCAGAAAATGTCTATTTCAACAAGGCTTTAATAGAAAACGTTTTCTTCATAAAGCCTACCCAGCTAAGAATTTCTAAAAACTCATTAAGGGCTAAGTAATAAGACAATCAACACAGGGATAGGTTTTGCATGTATCAGTAATTTGTAAAATAATTCAAGTGGACAAGTGAAGCATAAACTGGAGTCACTCTGTGATGTAATCCCATGAAACAAACCTACCTTTCATCATTATTATGCAGCTGTCTTTAGGTAGAAAGTGTCTGATTTTGCAAACATAATCCAGTAACTTGTAAAAAGGGTTGGAAAGTTACTATGAATGTTTACAAGAAATACTGGGTATATATTTCCGCCTAGGAAGAGTTTTGGGATTATGACATTTTGGTGAGCCTTTACAAAACCTGTATCACTAACAGAAACACAAGTGTGGCTCCAAAACTGTCTTGGAAACAAAAAGAAAACAGGACCGAGGACCTATGCGCAGCCACTGCCAAAGTGTTGCCAAGACCAACTCTGAGAAGGAAAAGGAGCCCGCAGTCCTGGTTTTCACGACTAGATGGCGCTGCTCAGCTTTGAAATTTTTAAGCTCTGCAAAGCCCAGAAAATCCTGAGCAAGTTTATGGGGGAACAGCTGGGGACCCTTTACCGGTGATGTATGGACTCGACTTTCTTTTGCTTGACAACAGTGTGCATGTCACAATTAAGATGATCATCCTGGAAAAGTGTCTCACAAACATGCATTTCAATCTCCAAAATTCTGTAAAAAGACTCGTGCCATATACATATAGGATACATATGTACAGATTAGGATATACAGAGAGCGCGGGCAACAACATTTGCTGGAAAGAAAACCTGTGAGCCAAGAGCTCCACTTGTAACTTCCAGAAACCAAATGTCTCTGGGAGAAGGTGAGAAAGGTATGGAAACAGATGGATTCCTAAGGCAGGGTCACCAGTAGACCAGTATTCCAGGATTGCAAAGCCGGCTTCAAAGCCTAGCAGTGAATTACGCATTCTTTTAAGAAGTGCTGTGTCGGGCGCCTGGGTGGTTCAGTGGGTTAAATCCTCTGCTTTCGGCTCAGGTCATGATCTCAGGGTCCTGGGATCGAGGCCCACGTCGAGCTCTCTGCTCAGCAGGGAGCCTGCTTCCCCCTCTCTCTCTGCCTGCCTCTCTGCCTCCTTGTGATCTCTCTCCCGCTGTGAAATAAATAAATAAAATCTTTAAAAAAAAAAGAAGTGCTGTGTCACCAACACTTTAAATGGTACAAAGGATGATTTGGATTAAAAAAAATAATGGACATTGATCTCTCCGAGACAAAAAGTGTTTCAGAAGAGCTGTACTTAAACATGAAAGTTTTACAAAAATCTTCATGTATTTTGCTTCTATTTTCCCTTTATGTACATATAAAATATTATGTGAAACAAGCTGTGGTCTAATTAAGTCTAAATGAGTTATTTCAAGAATTATATATAAATATATTCCAAGTGGTAATTGTGTCACAGTTTAGTCGGAAGGATTCCTTTCTTTCTTAGTGAAATATAAAACAATGGAGCATGTTATGATCAGTGACATTTTAGATTAGATGGAATACAGGTAACGATGCAAACTACTTCTTCTTACACGCCGGCAGTATGTATAGTGGTTATATGTCATCAACCTTGGTGTCATAAGACCCAGAAGTGAGACTGACTGTGTTAGAGCATCCCTTAACATCTCCAACGCTCAGTTTTCTTACATGTAAAAAGGGGCTAAGAGAGTATCTAATCCGCTAGGAGATACATGCAATTCGGTGTAGTTTACAACCACCACGTGCTAACAACCTGTTGGTAATTAGACATTATAGTAAGTAGGCATCATGAGAAATGGCTGTTGGCAGCCTTTAATTCATTCTGAAAATCTTGAAATCCATGAACTCCCTAACACACCCATGGGCTGTCTTATACAAAAATCTTGTTTCTTGGGACGCCTGGGTGGTTCAGTGGGTTAAGTGTCTCACTTGGACTCAGGTCAGAAACCCAGGACCCTGGGATCAAGCCCGGCATTGGGCTCCTTGCTCAGCAGGGAGCCTGCTTCTCCTTGTGCCTAGGGAGAGTTCTCTCTCTCACTCTCTCTCTGACAAATAAATAAACAAAATCTTGAAAATCTTGATTCTCTTCTCCAAATCTTCACCCAAACCGATAGGTTCTCTATCAACATTCTCATGTTAAGCAATTCCGTCCACTCCTGTGACCTCAGATACCATCTATTAGCTGATACCCTCAAGCTTGCCTTTCTCCGCTGGGCCTTTCCCCTGAGTTCCCACGTGACATGTCAAACTACTTATTCAGAAGCTGTGTTTAAACATCTCTTAAGTACCTTAACCCTAACATAGTCCAGCTAGAACGGACTTGTTTTCATTTCCCTTTTCCAAATCTGGTTCCATCAGCAGAGGGCAGCATTGACCATACACTTAGGAGACATTCCTGATTCCTCTCTCTTTCTCCAACATTCCATCTGAAGGACATCTCGATGGCTCTGCCTTGTAAATATGCACAATGCTTCTCAACGGCTCCTCTACTACAGCATTGCTCACCTGCCTGCTCCAAGAGCCTCCTACGTGGTCCTTCTGGCTTCTTCCTGCTCCCTCACTTGATCTCACGTCCCACAGAATGGCCAGGAGTGATCTTCCCAAGGTATTAATCAGATTATCTTTACTCTGCATGAATCCTCCAGAGGCGTCTCATAACGCCCAGAACAAAGTCCAAAGACCGTGGTAGGTCCTGTGAGGTCCAGCATACCCTCCAACGTCCCTCCGTTTTCCCGCGCTTCTAGTAGTGTCCTGGCCTTTCCTAACCTCAACGCTGCTCTGAGTTCTACCTTTGTGTTCCCATGGCTCTTGGCTTACTCTTTATCATGTTGGTGCCCACCGAAATGAGACTTTGCATGAGAAAGCAATGGCCTTGAGTCATCCTTCCACCATATTACCTCATCTCATCTTTTTTGGAGAATTTGTCAGTGCCTGCAGTGATCTGTCTCTCTTTTTTTTCTAGCTCTCCATTTATCTGTCCGTGTTTATTTTCTGCCTCCTTCTACTAGAAAACTTGCTCCTTCAGAACAGAGGTCTCTCTCTGCTTTCCTCACCAATCTACCCTCAGCCCGTGGAATGTGCTAGAACATAGTGAGGACATAACAAATCTGCACTCACGGACTGAGCTCAGGGTGTCATACTGTGCTTAGCATGCAGGCTAGGAGAAAGAACTGGTTTTGGAATTAGAAATCTGGGTTGAGTCTTAGCTCTATTTCTGCTTCTTGGTTATTATGCTGCAAGCTTTTTGGTAGGTGGCTTCAGAACCCTCCAGAAGTTTGGGAATATAAGTAAATAAACAAGTAGAAGGAAGATAGTATGAGTGAGGGTAGGTTGTTTTATGTCTAGCTGTTTACTTTGTTGTTGATAAGAAAATATGAATCCACAGGTATATGATCAATGGATTTTCAAAAAAGAGGCCAAGATAACAGAGTTGGGAAAGGATAACGTTAAAAGCAAAAGGTGTTGGAGCACCTGGATACCGACTTGGAAAGATGAACTCCTTCCCTCACATCATACACGAAAATGAACTCTAACTAGATCACAGACCTAAATGTAAACACTGAAACAATGACACATTTAGAAGGGGAACAGGAGAAAATCTGAGCCATCCTAGAGAAGACCAAGTTTCCTTAGAAGAACACCCAAATCATAAACCTATAAACAATGACAAATTGTACTTCGTCAAAATTTAAAACCTCTGCTCTTCAAAAGACATTATTTAGAAAACAGAAAAGCAAGCCACGGGCTGAGAGGAAATATTCACAGTACATATATCTGACAAAGGATTTGTATAAAAATATTCAAGTAACTTAAATATATATATACTTGAAATATATATATAACATATATATGTATATGTGTGTATATATATATAATAACTAAAAGTCTTTTTTTTTNCAGTACATATATCTGACAAAGGATTTGTATAAAAATATTCAAGTAACTTAAATATATATATATACTTGAAATATATATATAACATATATATGTATATGTGTGTATATATATAATAACTAAAAGTCTTTTTTAAAAATTTTATTTATTCATTTGACACAGAGAGAGAGATTACAAGTCGACAGAGAGAGAGGAGAGAGGAGGAAGCAGGCTCCCTGCTGAGCAGAGAGCCCGACGTGGGCCTCGATCCCAGGACCCTGGGATCATGACCTGAGCCGAAGGCAGCGGCTTTAACCCACTGAGCCACCCAGGCGCCCTAACTAAAAGTCTTTAATAAGAAGACAACCTAGTAAGGAGAAATGGGCAAGAGACTTGAATAAAAGACAAAGGGCCAATGAAAAGATGCTTACATCACTAGTCATCGGGACATCAATGCCAGAACCATGGTGCAATACTGTTTGACAGCTGTGACTGACTAAAATGAGAGGCTAACCACACACAATGTTCCTGAGGATGGAGACCAATTAGAACTGTCTTTTTTTTTTTTTTTTAGATTTTATTTATTTATTTGACAGAAAGGCACACAGCGACAGAGGGAACACAAGCAGTGGGAGCAGAAGAGGGAGAAGCAGGCTTCCCGCTGAGCAGGCAGCCCGATGCGGGGCTCGATCCCAGGACTCTGTGATCATGACCTGAGCAAAAAGCAGGTGCTTAATGACTGAGCCACCCAGGCGTCCCACCAATTCAAACTCTTATCAATTGTGGTAGGAGTGCAAAATGACACGATGACTTTGGAAAACAATTTCTCATAAAATTAGACATACATGTACCATACAACCCAGAAATTTCCCTCGGGTGTTTACCCAAGAGATAACAAGACCTGTGTTAATCCAAAGATTTGTCTGTGAATGTATATAGCATGTTAATTCACACGAGCCCCAAACTAGAAACCACCCAAAGGTCCATCAGTAGGTCAATGCATAAATCAGCTACAATGTATCCGCAGAAGGCACACAGGGCACTACGGCCCAGCAGGAAAAAGAAAGGATGTCCGGATAGGTGAACAACATGAGTGAGTCCTGAAAGCATCTTGCTGACTGAAAGACACTGAGTAGGAATGTGTGCACACCATATGGTTTCTTTGATACAAAAGTCCAGCAACGGTAAAAATAATTTACAGTGTCGAGAAGCATATCGGGGTCACCTGGGACCAGTGAGGGCCACCTGCTCGGTGGAAGGAAATATTCTGTATCTTGCTGCATTGGTAGTTATATTTGTCAAAAACACCAAACTGGATATTTAAAATGGGTACATTTTATTGTACACATATTATGCCTCAATACAGATGAATATTAAGAAAAATATAGGGAGTAATCATCATTCAAAATTATTAGAACATTTGTAAGAATCTGCTTTTAAAAATGCTCGGTAAATATGGCTGATTCTGAAGCGAATTGGGCTAATATCTGATTTCCTTCTAGGGAGAGTCCTCCCCTCAATTGACTTTCTCTTCCTCAGGGTGTCAGGAAATGGCTCTGGATTCTGGAAGGTGAAAGTTCACTGGGCAAAAGGCCAACATACCTCCTTACTCTTTACTCACCTTGGCTTCTTGAGCCCAGGAAGGAGGCATGAGAGTGATCACTCCTTGGGCNGATCATGACCTGAGCTGAAGGCAGAGGCTTTAACCCACTGAGCCACCCAGGCGCCCACCTCCTTACTCTTTACTCACCTTGGCTTCTTGAGCCCAGGAAGGAGGCATGAGAGTGATCACTCCTTGGGCCCTTTTGCTCACCTGCGATTTTCCTTTCTGGTGTCAGAGAAACATAAGTTGTTGAGGGAGAAGAAGCCTTGGAAATTTCCCAGCTCAATTTCCACTTGCTTCTTCTGGAAATTGCCATCCAGAGATTGCCATCTTCTCTGACTTGCTTTCCTGTGATCCCTTTCTAGGAGCTAAAGAACTCTTGCTGTTTCTTTTTCAAATCCTCCCAGAGTCTGGCAAGGGCTTATGGTATTGGTTCTCCCCTTTTCCGAACACACTTTATTCCACTGCTTTGACTTTTGTACCTATTATTTTATGTACCTCAAGACGAAGGTTAAAATTCATTATGCAAAGTCAAGCAAAACTCAACCAAAGATACAATGTAAATCAGGCTTGTTTAATCGCCATTTCCATAAACGCATACATTAGGAGATGTGTGATGTATCAGTCTCTCTGCAGTGGTCCTGATGATGACCCTGGACTAATTTATTTCTCAGGAATTTCTTTTAGCTTAACGATCTTAGGGAAGGGCAAACACATGATGCCTTCCTTCTCGGTGGGGACTCTGAGTGGACAGCGGCTCTGGGTCAGGTTTTTCTCTGTCCTTTACCAGTAGCAGGACTGTGCTGGTCTTGGCTAAGCGACTCAACTTCTCTGAGCCTCCAAGACCTTCAGATGGGAGTAACGCAATCAATATAGAAAGATTTGCTTTCTTTGTTGCAGATTAGAGAACTTAGAAACAGTTGGGCCCATAGTAGACATTTCCCAGATGTTAGTTTCTTGCTTTCCCCTGCATCTCTCCCAGAGCCACCCAGCTTCCCAAGCAATCAGACTCTGGTGGAAAAGTTTCACAAAGCAGAAAATTTCTCTGTTCCCCAACAGATCTGATGTAAAAATTCATTAAAAAAAATCATCAATTTTGTAAAATATTTATAAAATATCTAGTTTAGAAAGAGGGAACCTAGCCCCAGTTATCCTAGGCTACTAAATATTCACCCCTATTCCAGCTTTTGTATCAGAGGTTCCCAGGCAAACTAAGAACATTGCAGAGTATCTTTTTCTCTTTACTCGAAGTTGTGGACAGAGAAGAATTCTATTTTTTTCCTACTGCACACAACAGGATGAGTCCTTCTAGCTTATGCCTGCCTGTTTGCCTCTTTGTATATAATTAGAAAGGTTCATGCTGACTGTATCCATTAACCTTCGATGACCTAGAACATTCAAATTCATAGAGACGGAAAGAACAACGGCCCCTCCCAGGGGCTGGGGAAAGGGGGAACTGCGGCTTCGGCTTCGTGGGACTCTCAGTTTGGGAAGGTGCAAATTCTGGGGATAGAGAGGGATAATAGTTCCCCAATGATGTGAACGTACTTAATGCCACTGCGTGCTTAAAAATGGTTAGAAAGGTAAATTATGTGTTTTGTGTATTTTACCACGATAAAAAAAAAGTTAAAAAAAAAACAAAGCAAAACACTGGGGATAATAATCTCTACTACCAGGATTAACAGAGATATTTACTCAAACAGCCAGCAGGTGCTCAAGAAAGTGTTAATTCCTGCCTCCTTTCCCAGGGGTAAAAGCCTGGAGACCCAGCTTCTTCAGAAAAAGGACAGTCCTTCTCTTAGAGTTTGGGGTTTGAGCCTGCACTCTACAACCCACTGGAGGAATGAACCCTCTTCCTAAAAAACCCCTTGGGATCTTTGGTGGGCGGTTGAGGCGGGTGCAGGTGGGAGGGAGGGAGGACACACGCAGTCCTTCTAGAGCGTCAGTCACGAGAAGGGTGCGCGCCGCAGGCTCCGCTCCTTATGGACGTAACAGAGGGCATGGGGCACGTGGGGGGCGGAACTGAGTGGGACAAAGGTGGAGCTTGGGCAGGAGGGAGCGTGTTCCAGAACGAAGGAGTGTGAGTGAGCAAAGGCACAAAGAATGAGTGCCCCTTCTATTACTTTATCCTCCCACTTAGATAGGACTCGGCAAAGGACAAATGTCTCCTGTGTGTCTGTGAAGAAACGCATGCGAGCAAACGCGGAGGCCTGGTGCGAGCCTGGGAAGGGCACGCCGAGGGGACAGAGTCCTAGGCCGGCTTGCTCGCTGGCTGGGCTCCGCTGGGATCAGGCTGGCTTCGCGTGGTTATTAGGAAAGGTGGCGAATATCAAGCAAAGGCATTTGAATCTAATCCGTAAGCAAATCAGAAGCCGTTTTAGATCTTTTGTTTATTTGCTATTTTGGGTGAAAGGATGGGGGGAAGCTATTCACTGTGGGGCCCTCCACTCACTGCCTTCCCCTCAAAATTAGACACGCTGCTCTTGTTAAGATTTCAGGAGAGATCGGCAGACCCTGGACAGCAGCTTGCTGGCATCCGCCTCCCCCCAGAGGCTCTCCTTCACCTCCTCTCCCGCTTCGGACAAGTGGCTGTGTTCAGGTTGTACGCAAAGGCAGGAAAAAGCCTTGGGTATCTCTGAAACCAAAAGCAGGTTCTGGAGTTTGCAATCCTCAAACTGTAAGAACAAAAGCGCCATCATTTAGGAGCTTGGGGAAAATGAACCAGACTAGATAATCATCAGTGGTCATAGGGAAGAACCAAAACCTGTAGACACTGAAGGCTAGTGGATCCAAGTTTTCCATTTAGCTTCTGATTTTTCTTTTTCCCATTGGTGAGGATGTTTTGTTTTGTTTTATTGTGTTTGTGAGGATTTAGCATGATCTTGTATTTCAAAGATAGATATTTCAGCAATATATCTGGATGTGCTTTAATTTCATGCCACAACTATTATTTGATGTATTTAAAAAGCCACGGACTCCATCAGTAGAGTCTGGCCGAGTGCTTTTCTGTTTGTGCTACACGCAGGCGGGTGAGTGCGTGCTTTAGCTAGCTGCTGCTCCATTGATTCTTCTTGTAAGAATCTTCTGGGAGGTCGGTGGCCATTGCACAATTAAACCTTATAGGGTGAAAGATTTAAAGTACCAAGTGATGGCGCATCTGAGTGGCTCAGTGGGTTCAGGCTCTGCGCTCTGCCTTTGGCTCAGGTCATGATCTCAGGGTCCTGGGATCGAGTCCCAAATCAGGCTCTGCTCGGCGGGGAGCCTGCTTCCCCCTCTCTCTCTGCCTGCCTCTCTGCCTACTTGTGATCTCTCTCTGTCAAATAAATAAATAAAATCTTAAAAAAATAAAGTACCAAGTGGACATGTAATGTAAAAAAGGGCCATTTCTATGGTTATTTGCAAGATGAAACATCAGGGGTGGGAAATGATAGCTTTGGCAGAGACTTACTTAAAATAACACTTGAATCTGCAAGTTGAAAAATGTCAGTAGGATCATTCATAAATGTGCTTGTTTCCTCCTCGCTGGCTCTCAGCCAGGAGTGTAGTCTGGCATATGGCTTCTGATGCCGCACATGGGCGAGAACAGAATGAAATGTTGACATGAATGATTGTTTTCTCATCCAGCACTCGGTGCCTCCTTCTTTCCAGGAACGAGGGTACTTATGGTACAAGGCGTGGCTGTGAGACTGAGGGCCAGGGGTTGGGGAAGGAAGTACCCAGAGGGTGGCCTTCACTGTAAGTGGGACATGAGCTTCACACACTTTTCAACCCTGGCCAAGCCGAGTCCCCACAGGACAGGCTGGGTTTGGGATTGATAGGCGGTGTGCAGGGGTGGGGTACAAGTTCTTTCTTCTTCCCGCTAAGTTAATAAAATCACTCGGCATTAGCTATAAAATAACAGTAAGACTCTGAAAGGTGGGGAGAAGGCAGGCAGGCTAGGACCTCAGGACCGAGGGATGGCGTGGTGTCAGAGGGGTAGCAGCAAATGCCCTGTGGTTAGGAACCAGACCTCATGCTCCCCCCCCCTCCAGCAGTAAGGAGGGATACCTCCTACCTTGGGGTGTCAACAGAGATGGAGTGGGCCCCAAGACTTCTACCACCAGCTCCCCTTCCCTTGATACAGGCTTTACAGTGCTCCCTGGGGCCATCTTAGGATTATGTTAGGGCTATTTAACTGGGTGTCCCTACATTCTGTCCTACAGCCAAACAGATCCCTGGATTTCTTCAGATGATTTTTGATCTTGTGATGAGAAGTTGTGAGCTCCTACACTACACTGGTTTCTGTAAGGGCAGTGATCCCCTGATTCCTCTTTGAACTGCAGTCTAAACAGCTCTTCCCATTTACCATCGTGTGTGGGCACACGGGTACTTGATGGATAAATATTAGTTGAAGTCCTTGTGGAGCTGTTGGAAGTGTGTTGCTTAAGCATTAAGGACTAGGACTCTATGCTAACTAGACATACCTTATAGAAACCAAGCTGGACAAATACTCTGGATTGCTCTGTTACAAGAACTGAAATTGCCTGCAGGGGAATGAAGGACCTGCCACAGAGAAGCTCTCCCAGGCCCGGAAGCTACATTTGTTGGTTAACTAGTCAGAGTGACCCTTGGTGATCAAACTAGCAAAAACATGGTAGAGAAACCAGAACGAGTACTCACTAATTAACCACTTAGCAGAAGTGCTGAAGGAATTGGCACCTGCCCTCTGGACAGAACACACAGGGGAGCTCCGACGAAGCAGACATTCACCTGATGCTAAGGGAATCTGAGTTACGATGACCTCACCGGCTCGTGACGTCCAAGATGTGATATCCTGAAAACTCCAATCTTGTGAGCAAGAATGACCTTACAGCGGCACCAGAATCCACTACTGAGACCATACTTTTCTCGGGAGTTTTGGAGACATTCAAATTCTTCCTCTTCTATATTGAAAGATGATGGAATGTGGATTGATTCAAATTTCAGCTCTGCGCTCTTGGGCAAATTGTGTAGTTTTCTTGCATTTTGCTTTTCTCATCTGTAAAGTAGGGCTCTTCCCAAGTCGTGGAAATGCAATGAAAAAGGACCTATGGATGTCAGCCTGGTGGCTGGTACCCAGACCGTGTATCTCCTACGGCACTGTTCTTCCAACCAGGTCCAGTGTGCTGTAAGCATTCTCAAATAATAAGCAACATCTTGCAGTGATGGTGCATGAGCACTTAGGACAGGTGTTCCCTTCAGCAGATGAATGGGCTTATGTATGATAAGACTTTCCTTTAATTTTATCAGGGAAGACAGCTTTATGCCTCAAGTTCACATTTGAGGATGCTTAGGTGTGTACCACATAACCCGTCTACAGAGATACAATTTGAAACTAATAACTAATGATCGTACGAACATGTTCAACATTGACCTGCCTTTATCTCAATTAATGTATAAAAGCAATAACAGGGTGCCTGGGTAGCTCAGTGGGTTAAAGCCTCTGCCTTCGGCTCAGGTCATGATCTCAGCGTCCTGGGATTGAGGCCCACATCGGGCTCCCTGCTCAGAGGGAAGCCTGCTTCCTCCTCTCTCTCTCTGCCTGCCTCTCTGCCTACTTGTAATCTCTCTCTCTCTCTGTGTCAAATAAATAAATGAAATCTTTAAAAAAAATAAAAATAAAAGCAATAACAGGTAGCAAAGCCCATTTGGAAGACAACGGACCTTCTAATAAACAGAAGGGCTCTTCTCCCAGCATGCCCACATCACTTTTACCGAGATTCGGGGTTTCCTGTGAGGTCAGCCAATTCTTGTCCTCATCTATTTATCTCCGTGCGCAGAAGATTCCTTGTCTCTTATCCAGCTTCTTATTGCAAAGGCCTGGAGTTAAGATAGATGACTTTGTAAGGTATAAGTAACCACCCATAGGAGAAAAAAAAGGCAGCTGATAAATTAAGTGAATATGGGAACTGAATGCCCACCATTCATTAGCCAACGTGTATCCAACAGTAAAGGCAAGCAGAAAAGCTTTTCAGTGTTTGGAATGACAGGGGTCAAGTTTACTAATGTCAGCTGGTGAGATGCTGGAAAGAACACAGACTTTGGTCTTGGACTTGCCCTTGGATCTCAGCTTCAACATGTATGAGCTTGGCTACCTCAGGTAAATCACTTGTTCTCTTGGAGCCTCACTTTCCTTGTGGAAAAAAAAAGAAAGAAAGAAGAGGCTAAGATTTGTTGATGCTTATGATGCACTGGGAGCTATAATTTGTAATTTACATAGAGTGTCACATTCAGTTCCCACAAAGTCCACAGAAACTTAAGATTTGGTTAGCCCATTTTTCACATGAGGAGACCAAGAGCCAGTGAGATTAAGCAATTCACCCAAGGTCTCAGATGTTGTAAATTTTAAAATCTGTAGTGGGGTCCAGCTCTTCCTGGCTCTGAAAATGATATCCTTAAAAATGCGTTATACCCTTTCACTTGTAAAAATGAGAAAAATAAGATCAACCTTGAATGAATTTTAGATGATGAGATAATACACATAAAATTTGCAGAGTGGTGTCCAGCCCAACAGTATATGCTCAGTAAAGTAATGATTAGTATAACACTCAGAAAAATCACAAAGAAGAGTAGCACGCAATATTTAAGAAAATCGTGATTGCTGTTTGTTAAGTTTTATGAGGATTATATACATGACTACAATTACTATTTTTTAAAGATTTTATTTATTTATTTCAGACAGAGAGAAAGAGAGAGAGAGAGAGAGAGAGAGAGAGAGAGAGCATGGGGGGGATGGTCAGAGGGAGAAGCAGATTCCCTGCCGAGGAGCCCAATGTGGGACTCCATCCTGGGACTCCGGGGTCATGACTTGAGCCAAAGGCAGTCGCTTAACCAACTGAGCCACCTAGGGGCCCCTAAAATTACTATTTGCAAAAACTCTATTATTTAGATTTTCTTAAAAAACTATCTTCCCTTTATAAATGAAAAAATCGCAGCTAAGAGAGATAAAGCGTTTTTGTACGAAGTGAGAACTGGGACCAGGGCCACTGATTCCAAAGCCAGTTTTTGTTGCTCTTGTTAGTTTTTATTGTTATTTTATTTTTAAATATTTTATTTATTTGAGAGAGAGAAAGAGAAAGAGTATGCCCAAGTGGGGGAGGGGCAGAGGGAGAGGGAGAAACAGACTCCCCACTGAGCCGGGACCCCCCCCTCCTGCCCCCATGCAGGGTTCCATCCCAAGACCCTGGGATCGTGACTTGAGCGGAAGGGAGACACTTAACTGACTGAGCCGCCCAGACACCCTGTTAGTTTTTATTTTTAATAACTTTGCTAGTGGTCTTCCTAAAGAAGAGAAGCTTCTCCTTTTTTTAAATTTATTTAGATTCGATCAGTCAACATATATAGTACATCATTAGTCTCAGATGCAGTGTTCAATAATTCATCAGTTGCATGTAACACCCAGTGCTCATCACATCACATGCCCTACTTAACGTCCATCCGCCAGTTACCCCATCCCTCCCCTCCCCCCCAGCAACTCTCAGTCTGTTTCCCGGAGTCAAGAATCTCATGGTTTTCTCCCTCTCTGATGACTTCCCATTCGGTTTTCTCTCCCTTCCCCTAGGATCTTCTGTGCTGTTTCTTACAGAAGAGAAGCTTTTGATCCCCCAGATGAACCTGGATTTGGAAGAGTTATGCATGAATTTACGTTAGAGGACCCATTTGAGGTGGACATGCTTGGTAATAGCAGTTAAATGAAAAGCAGAATTTCAGAGACCGGAAAGCTGAACAGGAAAGGAAGTATTTTAAACCAGAAAATGGTGAATTAATTTATTTGGGGGGGAAAATAGCCTCAAACATGTATTCGATGAAAAACAAAAGCTTGGAAGCAGAATAGTGAATCTTGTTAGAAAGATTGATTTTGGCTTCCTCCTGTTCTGTTCTTTACACCTGAATAATCACTATAATCTATAAATGGTAAAATTCCTAAGTCAGATGGGACCTAAGTGTCCATTTTGTAAGCTCCGAATTAATTCTGGGAGACACTTTAGTGCCATGCAAAGCTATTGACGTTGTATCTAATTCTATTTGGTCTTTCCATCAACCACAGCATTTTCCTTGCTTCTAGAGAGGCCACTGTAAAATATTTGAAATTCGATCGTGTTTCATTGGGAGTTTCACTTGAGGGCTGCTGCCTCACCGTCAACCTTGTGCTCACATGGGTCCTAACATCTCTTCTGGTCATTGTGTCTCCTCCAGCTCTTCTGGGTGTGGGTCCTGAAATGCCCCCACATCCTCCTGCCTCGCTCAGTTGCTGGAAGTTTCCTGTTGCCTGCTCCGGGGGCAAAGCCCATGGCTTACATAACATGCACGGTTACGATCCTCAGTGTCTCTCTTCCCTGCTCTAAGGGCAGTTGCCGCTTCTGCTTTGCTTTCTCCTCTATTCTCTAGATGGTGCCTTATTTAAGTGGCAACCTATGAAATCTCTAATAACTGACTTGTCCTAAGCCACAAAAATGGCAACCTCGTATGGTTCAACTGAATTCCTATACATAGGAAGTGCTTTGTGCGTATTTTATGGATGTCGAAATATCTGCGGTGACTCTTAAAATTCAGGTCTGCCTGCTCCCAGCCCTACTTCCCATTTCTTTTTATTTTTTATTTTTTTGTTTTATTCTTTTTTAAGATTTTATTTTTTATTTATTTGACAGAGTGAGAGATTACAAGTAGGCAGAGAGGCAGGCAGAGAGAGAGGAGGAAGCAGGCTCCCCGCCGAGCAGGGAGCCCCATGTGGGGCTCAAGCCCAGGACCCTGAGATCATGACCTGAGCCGAAGGCAGAGGCTTTAACCCACTGAGCCACCCAGGTGCCCCCCTACTTCCCATTTCTTATAGAGGACGGTGGAGGTCGGAGGTAGGGATGGGTTAGACTTTAGAGGACAATAGTCTCCCTTGCAACACTACCTTCCAAAGTAATTTCCAGTTTCTGGAACTAAACAATTAAGGGCAGAAGATTTTGACAAGTCCAAGGGCTATCAATCAAATTGACCCGAAGCAGGAGCCAGCATGCATCTCTCAAAACCATAAAAAGATGAATCAACAAAGGGTCCAACTGTGAAAAGTTCTGTACTTACTGGCATAGTAAGTAACTGCATGCATGGCTCTCTTTCCCTCAATAAGGTGGAAAGAAAAAGAAATTGTTAATTATTGACCGCCCCCCCCCAATTTCATGGATCAATAGGCACTTGAGCAATACCCAAGTTGATTCATTTGCTGTGTTCGATGTGACAAGCAGCCTTTGGCAAAACAAACGCCACCATAGTGCTTTAAGCAGAGGAGAAAAGATCCCAAATTAGAAATTATTGAAGGTCACAGCCACGTTTCAGGTGCATGAGAAATGGAGACACAGTCACAATTTTCAGGGGGAGCTACAGTGGATTCTGGGAATTGCAAAGCTATTCCCATATTTGCCTGATGATTTGGGGCAGAAAAATAAAATGGAAGAAACTTAATCTCCAAAGTGGCCTGATATTCTGAAAGCAAACTTGTCAAGCAAATAAAACCCAGAAAGTTTCCATTTTAAAAAAAGATATCAAACAAGGGAAGATTTTTAGAAAGCTTCCCAATTTAGGTCACTGTGCCATATAAGGGAAGGCAGACACATTTACGAGAAATAAATCTATCTCATTAAGCTTCCATGGCCCAGCAGCCTGGATTCTTGCACATCTTGACATTTAATGTGCATTGAGAATACCACTCTTTGACTTTTAAATACACATGCCTATGTTGGTTGTATCATGGCTATGATCGTTCCATTCAGAGAAGCAATCAACATAAACACATTGTTTTTTCTGTTTCTTGTCCATGTAAAATGTTCTAAATATGTTAACCTCAAGTGTTGCTGTTGTTCATTTGTTTGTTGTCACCCAGGCTTTTCCTTCTTCCCAGCCACACTCCATTCCCCTTTTGCTTTCTTATTGTTCTCCATTCTGTGCTGTCATGGGGGACAGTGAGTCTGCCTGCCTTTCTCCCAACCTTGAAGCTGATGTGACCACATCTGTCTGCCCACACTGTGTCTAGCTAGAGAGGAGCAGTCAGGTGGCCCCTTGGACCATGTCTCTGAGCTGGGCCCCTGAAAGAGCAGCTCAGGATGAAAGAAATCACTGCAGGGGACTCAGTCCTCTTAGATGTCCCATGAGGTCTGTTCCCTCCCCGAGCTGTTGGCTGTGGCTCCTGCCTCCTAGCTTCCCCGGTGGAATGCTGTTTATTCAGCCTCTTGTAGATTTTAAGAAGCTTCAACATGCTTATGATCCATGCCCTTTGCTTAAATCAGTTTCTGTTGCTTACCACCAGGGCGTCCTAACGGCACCCCTGCTTCACGCCACTCCGGCACAAGGGAGAGGATGAGTTCAAAGAGCAAACGCTATTCTCAAAGGAAGAACTGTGGCTGCGTCTTCACAGAAGCTGGGGCCAGTTTCCACCTCTGCCAAATAATAACTGCATGTTCTTGGGTGGGTCTCATAATGCTACTAAGCTTCTTTTTGGAAGTTCTACTAAAATGGCCATACATGGTGCTTCCTCTGTCTAGGGCCACTATAAATCTCAGTGGATTGAGGTGTGTGAAGGAGCATTATAGGCAGTGACCCCCTGTCAATAGCTATCTGTCATCACGGAGTGGAAGAGCCGACCACTTCTGCAGCTTTCCTCCACAGCCCCAGGCTCCAGAAACCACCACCAGCGTTCAGTTCCGCTAGTCAATCACCAGATGTCCATCAACTGTCTCTTATGTGCCCATAACTGTTTCAGGCAGTCATGAGACAAAGAGAGGAGACAGAGGCTTGTCTTCCAAAAGGTCAGACCCCAACAGAGTAGACAGAAATGTAAGCAGATGACTGCAATTTACTGTGATGGCGCACACAGAAGGTTTCCCGCACCAGCATCGGCAGGAGCATGAAAGAAAGAATTGTTTCTTTGGCTTACAGGAGCAGGAAGGCCCTGCATTTGCTCCTGGAAGAAGACTAGATTTTCATCAGAGGGACAGCAGGAATGGTTACTCCAGACAGAGCAAACCGCAGGGCACGTTGCGGTCCAGGGTGCCTCGTGGTTTGATAGGACAGAAATGGGAAGCGCTTTGAGGTATTGGCAGGAAGTGGAGCTTCAAAAGACTCTTCGACACTCAAGATAGCCTGTGGGTCCAGGGCTTCATGGATAAGGGAGTAAGGGACCCTGAATAAATAGGCGAGGGGGTGAGTTGTCCCATGGTCCTGCCCACCCTGCCCTCACTCTGTGCTCCTTCATCCCTGTGCAGATGTTCATGCACAGTGACCACCTCCACAGGGAGTCCTCCCCATCACTGACTTCCAGGAGCCCACCTACTGGAAGAGGGTTAGGCTCACTCATGGAAGCTGCTCACGTCACTCATCTAGAAGGAAGAGACACTTTCATGCACAATTTTGCTTTCAGCAAGGATTGTTTTCATGCTGAGAATTCGATAAAACCAAATTCCACTGTAACAGCCTCAGCTAATCAGCAAACAAGCCTGAGATTAGAAGTGATTGGGATACACGGCGTAGAGAAGTCAGGGGCACCTATGGGAAGGGAAAAAGAACAAACACAACAGCATAGAAGTGTGGGCTCACCTGGCTTCATTTCTTTATTTGTTTTTCCTTTGACTTATCATTTACTTTCGTTGGGTTATTTCTATTTCTCAATTTCCCCCCATAGGTTCCAAGTTATTAGGAAAGAAGAGTCCCAGACACAAAGACCTTGCTCTTTTCTACCTTGTTGTGAAAACTGAGTTATAAGGATGAATGCTGGGTTTCTCCAAGGGGTTCCTTTTCTTCTGGAAGGAGATGGTCCTTGACTAAGCCTGGAACTTTGTAAACTCATTAGATTCATGGATCCCTTAGTGTCTTGTCATCTTTTTCATCCATTGAGTCACTAGGCTCAAAAATAGATCTTACAAAAGTTAAACATACTCTTACCATACAATCCAGAAATCATGCTCCTAGGTATTTACCCAAAGGAGTTGAAGACTCACGTCCATGCAAAAACTTGCACATGGATGTTTCTAGGAGCTTCATTCATAATTGCTCAAACTTGGAAGCAACACAGACAACCTTTAATAGATGAATGGATAAATAAACAGTGTCACATCCAGAGGATAGAAATCAGAAGAAAGAAAGAAAGAAAGAAAGAAAGAAAGAAAGAAAGAAAGAAAGAAAGAAAGAGAAAGAGAGAAAGAAAGAAGAAAGAGAAACAAAGAAAGGGTGCCTGGGTGGATCAGTTGGTTGAGTGTCTGCCTTTGGCTCAGGTCATGATCCCAGGGTTCTGGCATCAAGTCCTGCATCAGGCTCCCTGCTCAGCGGGAAGCCTGCTTCTCCCTCTCCTTCAGCTCTGCTTGTGCTGTCTCTGTCTCTCTCTCAAATAAATAAAATCTTCAAAAAAAGAAAAAAGGTGGGGGGGTGCCTGGGTGGCTCAGTCATTAAGCGTCTGCCTTCGGCTCAGGTCATGATCACAGGGTCCTGGGATCAAGCCCCACATGGGGCTCACTGCTCTGCAGGAATCCTTCTTCTCCCTCTCCCGCTCTCCCCATTTGTGTTCTCTCTCTCTCAGTCAAATAAATAAATAAATCTTTAAAAAAATAAAAATAAAAAAAGGAAAGAAAAAAATGAACCAATAAGCCATAAGACATGGAGGAACCATCAATGCATATCACCAAGGAAAAGAAGTCGGTCTGAAAAGGCTACATACTGTCTGGTTCCAACGATTTGACATTCTAGAAAAGGTAAAACTATGGAGAAATGAAAAGGTCAGTGGTTGCTGGGGTGAGGTGAGGATGGAGAGAGATGGACAGGCAGAGCACAGGGCATGTGTAGGGCAGTGAGCCTACTCTGTGTGACACTATAATGATGGATACATGTTGTTAAATGTTTGTTCAAACCCATGGAAAGTCCAACACCAAGAGTGAACCCTAAGGTCAACTATGGACTTGGGGTGATGATGGCATGTTAGTGTAGGTTTATACTTGTTAAAAAATGTGCCATTCTGGTGAGGGATGCTGATAGTGGGGGAGGCTGTGTGTAGGGAAGGGTAATTTCTATGTCTTTCTCTCAATGTTGTTGTAAACCTTAAATTGTTCTAAAAACAAGAATAAAGAAGTGCCTGGCTGGCTCAGGTTAAGTGTCTGACCCTCGGTTTTGGCTCAGGTCATGATCTCAGTCAGGGCCATGGCATCGAGCCCTGTGTTGGGCTCCCTGCTTAGTATGGCGTCTGCTTCAGATTCTCTCTCCCTCTGCCCCTCCTGCTCATGTTCTGTCTCTCTCTAAGACAACTAAATAAGTCTTTTAAAAAATTAAAAATAAAAACAATAATAAAGCCTTTAAAATATATAAGTTCTGTTTATTACATGGAGTGGTTCAAATAAATTAATAAATATTTATGGCCTATGAATTTTGCAGCCATTTGAAAGAAACACATGAATTGAAACATAAAATAATATACTTAATTCTTAAATAAGTGCAAGTACTTACTCCTGGGTCATGTGTGTCTGTTGGGCACCGCTACTGCATGCTTTCTCAAATGTTTGAATCAAATGAACCACCCTCATTTCCTATTATCATCCCCAAAGAATGGATTTTTATATGATGCTAGCTTTCTATCAGAACAGCTATCAAAAACCCACTTTGGCAAAGATACCATGTCACCAGATGTTTTATCCTTTTAACTTTTGCTCATTCTTTGTTTTAATACAATGGCCGGTGAATTACAGCCTGTGGATCACATGCAACTCACCACTGTTTTTCTATAGCCTATGAGCTAAGAATTTTTTTATATTATTAAATGGTTGAAAAAATCTGAGAAAAGGAAAATATTTTGTGACACGTGAGAAGTATATGAGCTTCAAGTTAAGTTTTATTGCAATATAACCACGTTCATTCATTTATGTCCTGTCTATGGTTGCTTTTGGGCAAGAAGGGCAGAGTGTAGACATGGTGGGTTCTCCTTCATTTGTGCTGTCCCTGAGCACACTGCAAATCATGGTGAGCTCCGTTGTAAATGTATATGTTTCATCCATACTATGACATCTTATTTAACTTTTTATTATCTAGTGCAGACCCTTCATGTCAGAAAAAGTAAAGGAAGGAAAAACATCACACTTCAAATATCTCACTTTTAAGGCACAGCAGCCTGTCAATTACTTTGTTATTGATTTAGATGGCAAAGAATTATATTTATCATCAGACTTACAGCAAGAATCTTTGCATGAAGAGTTGACGAATTGGGAGCAACATCAGTAACCAAAAAACAAAGCAGTGATTTCAAATAGTTTTCCTCGGTTCTTGATGATTTGACAGATGTGAGCAGTATGACCCAGTTGTTTGTTTGAGGAGTCAATGTTGAGTTTAAATGATGAAAAATTAACCTCTATGAAGAGTCTGCATGTGATGACTGCTGTTGAGAATACAACAAATGAAATCGAGAAAACAGGAAGTACAACCTGAAGTAGTATCCCATAAGACGTTTTGCAACTGACACTTAGTTAAATATGTGGGGGCCACAAGGTGTCTTAGCTGGACAAATTTATAAAACTTGTGAAAATGCAAAGTGTTGAAAGCCTATGGTCATTTATTTTATTATTCTTTGACAGGTATTCTACAGAAAATGTTTATCTATATCCTATGTTATTGAATGAGTAGTATCGGTGGTCATTTCATTTCCTTCCCTAGACTTAACCGTCGTCAGTTCTATAGAATGTTATTGGGAATAAAAACTGAATACCCTGACTTGTCATCCACATAACAGCAGGGGTAAAGTTTTATTGTGATTTTTATCGCTTAGGGTCAAAATTGAGATTTTTTTTTGAATGAGAAGAAGTATTTTTAGCCAGTACTATGGAACACTGCATGGCTTTGGGAATTAGTTTTTGCTGCAGGCTTGATGGCATTTTTTAAAGAATTCAATCTCGAATCACAAGGCAAAACAGTGCTTACATGCAAAACTTACATCACCACAATGTCATTTTGACAACCAGTATTTGAATCTAAAATACATCAAGCTCCTGTGTACACTTGCCGTGTTGTCCAAAGTTAAAGCAAGAGGCAAGCTCTCTAGTTTTACACAGTTTGCAGTGGGTATAATTTTTAAGCTCAAACCATGGTTCCAGCAGCATTTTTGGGACCCTATGCAAGAGGGAAAGACATTTCCATATTTCAAAATCCATTTAACTGTGCAGTTGATGAGCTTCCACTGACCTCCAACTAGATATGATTCATCTGTACTGTAGTAAAAGGCTACATCTAACAGGAGAAAAATCGAATAGAATTCTAAAAAATGGTTTCCAAGTGATGCATATCCTCCATTAATCTCATATATTCATGGGTTAGTATCAGCATTTGCAGTTCCTGTCTGTGCAAAAAGACATTTTCTATTTTTTTATTTTATTTTCTATTGAGATAAAATTGACATACATTATACCAGTTTCAGGTGTACAGCATAATGATTCAATATATGGATATATTGCAAAATGATCACCATGGTAAGTCTAGTTAACATCCATCACCGCACAGTTACAATTTCTTCCCCTCGTGATGAGAACTTTTAAGATCTGCTTTCTTAGCAACTGGCAAATATACGACGCAGTGTTAGTACTATTATCATTTATGATACAGTGTTATTAACTACAGTCACCATGCTATACATTACATCCCCAGGACTTGTATATTTTATAACTGGAAGTTTGTTCCTTTTAAACACCTTCACCCATTTTGCCTTGCATCTCCCATACCTTGCCTCTGGCAATAGGCAGTTGCTCTCAGTACCTATGAGTTCTGGGGTTTTGTTTTTGTTTTGTTTTCCTTCCACATGTGAAATCGTCTTTCTCTATCTGATTGATTTCACTTAGCATGATGCTCTCAGGATCCATTCAAATTGGCAGGATTTCCTTCTTCTTCTTCTTTTTTTAAAGATTATATTTATTCATTTGACAGAGAGAGAGAGAGCACAAGCAGGTGGAGCAGCAGGCAGAGGAGATGGAGATGCAGGCTCCCCGCTGAGCAGAGAGCCCAAGTTGGGGCTCGATCCCAGGACCCTGGGATCGTGACCTGAGCCAAAGGCAGACACTTAACCAACTGAGCCACGCAGAGGTCCCGGATTTCCTTCTTTTTTATGGTTGAATAATATATTTACATATACCACATTTTCTTTATCTGTTCATCCTATTGATGGATACTTAAATTATTTATATGTCTTGGTTACTGCCATGAACATAGGATGCAGATATCTTTTTTCTTTTTTTTATTTGACAGAGAGAGATTACAAGTAGGCAGAGAGGCAGGCAGAGAGAGGAGGAAGCAGGCTTCCTGCTGAGCAGAGAGCCCAATGCGGGCCTCGATCCCAGGACCCTGAGATCATGACCTGAGCCGAAGGCAGAGGCTTTAACCCACTGCCCAGGCGCCCTGCAGATAACTTTTTGAGGTAGTGTTTTTATTTCCCTATGCAGAAGTGGAACTGCTGGATCATATGGTAGTAATTTTGAAAAGTTTTTGAAAATCCTGCATACTATTTCCACAGTGACAACAATTTAGGAGCCCACAGACTACACACAAGGGTTCCCTTTTCTCCACATTCTCACCAGCATTTGTTATTTCTTTGAAAAGAACGTTTTCAAACATGAATTACATAAAATTTCATTACAGTTCAACAGCAAGAAATGAATTTCTGTAATTGATTTTGATGATAGGAAACACTAATTTTGATGCCTAATTCACTGAAATATGCATTTCCAAAAAACATTCCATTCTTCTCAACGGTAGACCTGTATTAGAAAAAAAAGGTACCCAATGATTATATTTTGAATTTCATCTCTAAAAAAATTTGTAGAAATTTATTTTATTTCTTATTATGTAATACTCACAAAATATATTTGGTTTTGCCCTTTGGTCTGAAAAACCTACTACTTATTATCTGGCCCTTTACAGAAATTTGCGAACTCTTGTTTCAATGCATGCAGTGTGTAAGAGAATGGGCCGGATGTGTTCAGGGCTTCATTCTCACAATGAAAAGTGGCATATTCGGAGGTGACTCACTTGACCATGACTCAGTCACACCGTGCTGGAACACTCACAGACATTCATATCGGAGCAGGACAACCAGGTTAGAAAAATGCATGTGCTTTCCATCCCAGGTCAGGCAGAGGGTCCGTAGGAAGGCCAGGACAGTAACCAGACAGCAGAGATTGGGGACCCAAGTAGCAGAGCCAGGCCACAGTGAATTCGAGAACCCAGGACAGGACACATGACAGGAGCTGAACAGGGAGGGATAAATCTATGGTTCATAGTTGCAGATAGCTAGGATCATGAGCTTGAGTGGGGGACAATCACTGGGATTTAGGCATGGCAGAAGAGAGAAGCGGCTTCGGGGACATGAGCTGACGCTGGTGGAAAAGGAGATGGGGAAGCTTATGCATCCGGTGCCCCTAAGTCAGACTCTGGAGCTGGTCTGTGCAGAGATGGTCCAACAGGAGTTCTGAGTCTAGTCACACATGCCATTTAGTTCAATAACGAGAAAGTCTCTCTCTTCTCTCTCTCTCTCTCTCTGGTCCTATTTTCCTTTGGATAAGGGGACAATTAGGACCAACTTCTAGAAAACCAATGTGTTTCCACCATATCTCATTCTGTCAGTCACTTGAAAATATAGCAAGTCTATTTTCACCATATTTGTTGAGCTTGGCTCAGGCTTAGTGTCCTGAGTCTCTCTCTCTCTCTCTCTCTCTAAGATTTTATTTATTTATTTGAGAGAGAGAGAGAGAGAGAGAGAGAGAGCAGGGGGAAGAGGGGGAAGAGAGAATCTGAAGCAGACTCTGGGTTCAGCTCAGAGCCTGACATGGGGCTCTATCCCATGACCACAAGATCATGACCTGAACTGAAACCAAGAATTGGACACTCAACCAACTGAGCTACCCAGGCACCCCCTGAGTTACTCTTTTCAGGCTAAAGTTCATCATGAAGTTCATATCCTGAGACAAGAGAAAGAGTTCTGCTACAGTTTAAAGGTTTATGCCTCCCTGTAGTCATGCAGTGAAACCTCACCTCCAAGGGGATGGCGTTAGGAGGCGGGGCCTTGGGAAGGTGGTGAAGTCCTGAGACCACAGCACTCATAAATGGGATTAGTGCCTTACAAAAGAGGCCTGAGAAAGCTCCCTCGTGCCTTCCATCTTGTGAGGACACAGAGAAAAGACACGATCTATTAACCAGAAGACTCTCACCAGGCACACACTCGACCAATGCCTTGACCTTGGATTTCCAGGCTTCAGAACCATGTGACACAAATGCCTGCTGATTATAAAACACCCAGTTACAGTATTTTGCTACAGCAGACCAAGCAGACTAAAACATCTACTTGCTAGATTAAAGGACAGGACAGGACTCCAAGATCTGGGAGTGCAGTGAGACATGGAAACTCTGAGCAGGAGACAAGCCACAGGCCAGCAAGAAGGTGCCAATCCAGAAGTCAGGATGCGCAGAGACCAGAGAGACCCAGTAAAGGATCAGCTGAAAAGTAATGGTTCAAAGCGGTGATGTCGGCGTAGGAGGTGCAGGGAAAACAGGGAGATGGACACTTGGAGACGAGGCTGTTGGAGGGTGTGTCAGGCACACACTGCATTAATCTCAGACTCAAATCCCAGCTGCCCAGAATTCTGTATTTACCATGTGCTCGCATCAGAGGAACAACAGGCAGCAATGGCAACATCACACCCACAAGCATTTGTCCTTCACATCCGAAGAGATGAAGAACGGGCCACGTGTAGCTCCTGGTTTTCTTATTGAAGAAAATGGAAATGCATGTACTTCCACAAACAAATTCAATGAATTCACCTTTTTTGAAACACCCAAGGCTTCTGACCACTTGTCCCTATTCTTCTCCAACGGATAACATTTCCAACTCCTACTTATTGTTTAAAAGTGGGCCACCCTTTCCGGGGGACTTGGCAATATGTAACCAAAGTGTTAAAAAAAGTGCATGTCACCCTACAGATAACTTCAGTTTTAAAGGGAAAACGATACCTTTATACCTGGAGAAAACCTGGCGGACAACCTTGTCCAAAGGACCAAATTTAACATCAACCATAATGGGACACACGGACATCATGATTCCTGATATGTTAACTTGAGGACACAACATCACTTACTAAATATCGATGCTGGCAAAGGTTTAATGGGAATAGAATTATGAGCACACAATTAAACAGATTAAACGGAGGGGATTTCTGCAAAATATCTGGCCTGAAAAAGAGCAATCACAGGAAAAAAGTAACCTAGATCACTTGAACTGATCTAGCTTCAAGGAGATGCAGATGCAATGCATGATCTTTGATGGGCCCACAGAGAGAAAAAATATGAGAGGTCGTTTTTTGGAACAACTGACAAAATTTGAACATGGTTGGCAAGTTACTTAATTGTGTGGTATTGATATTAATTTTCCTGACTTTAATCATTTATTGTGGTTATGGGGGATATCCTTGTTCCTAAGGAAAAAAATGGTAAAGTATATGGGTGTGAAATGTCAAGAGACAGAGACAGAGAAAGAGAGAGAGGGTCCCTGGGAGTCAGGAGAAAGGTAACAAATGAGGGAGAAATACAAATAAATACGGAGAAATGTTAACAATTAATGACTCTAGGCAAAGGGTATAAGGATATTCATTCTATTCTTACAATTTCTCTATACGTTTGCCATTTTGCTAAATAAAATATTGAAAAAAAAAGAGAAGTTCCTGAATTTCTACTCCCATGAGTTTATCTTAAGGGAATAATTATAAAGTTGCATAAAGATGTATGTGTAAGTATATTTATCATAGCCTTGCTTATAAAAACAAAACACTTTTAGATAGTCTAAATTTCTAGCAATAGGGGATTGGTTAAACAAATTATGGTCTTGTTTTTCAAAATATATGGAAAAGAATATTAGGCATTCATTAAAATAATTTTAAAGGATACTGTTTCTTGACATGGAAAATATTAATAATATATTGCTAGTAAAAAAGGAATTGGCAAAAACATGGTGGTATAACTCTAAAAATGCATGCACCTATATTATCCCATGCATTCTTAAAGATATTCAAAATATTAAAAGGACATACAGAGAGATATTAGTGGCATTTTCTTTCAGGCTGAGATTATAAGTGATTTTGAGAGGAAGTGTTTTTCTGGTTCATTATTATTTTTAAAAATTGAACATATATTGTTATTCCATTTAGGAAAAAAATTTCTCTAAATATGCTTAAAATCTTTTTTCCAGGTTATTTATAACATCTTTCAATTGTTGAAAGTTGCATTTTCTTTGCTATTTGGATATGTTATTGTTTTGTGTCAAATCTCCCAAGATTTTTTTTTTAAGATTTTTATTTATTCATTTGACACAGAGAGAGAGATTACAAGTAGGCAGAGAGGCAAGCAGAGAGAGAGGAGAGAGGAGGAAGCAGGCTCCCTGCTGAGCAGAGAGCCCGATGTGGGCCTCGATCCCAGGACCCTGGGATCATGACCTGAGCCGAAGGCAGCGGCTTTAACCCACTGAGCCACCCAGGCGCCCAAATCTCCCAAGATTTTTATGAAGCACTATATACTTCACTTATCTTCCCCCCTGGCTCTGCACCTCTTCCTGGAGGTCTTTATTTGGTACCATAGACTGACGAAAGCACAGAGTGATGCCTTGGTTTATTACTGCTGACACACAGGGAAAGAGATATATAAAGAGGTGTTTACCACTCGACCAGCTAACACTTACCTACATGGGGGAGTTAGTACTAGAAGAGAAGATGTGGTGTATCCAAGTGAAATGGTTTAAATACCAGGACAGGCCCCCCTTGCTAAGAAGAATGTTGTCCAGAATGTAGAATCGCCACCTTCAGGAATACCGTTACGCCATAACGCTCCCCATAGTGCTCGTGCAATGGTGAGCAGGTCACAAAGCCTTCCCACGGTGTGACACAAAAGGCAGGAGGTGCTAGCCTGAAAACCTAGAAAAATATCCCTCCTCCTGGACCACATATGACATTAGTGATGTTCATATTAAATAATAAAAAAAGGGGGAGATAAGAACTCTGTACTCATGTGACCTCATTTTGTCCTCTATGGAAACAAAGGGTGGGGCACCGGGGAGGCTCAGCGCGTTGAGTGTATGACTCCTCATTTCGGCTCAGGTCATGATCTCAGGGTCCTGAGATAGAGCCCCTGTCTGGCTCTGTGCTCAGTGGGGAGTCTGCTAGACAGTCTCTCTCTCTCTCCTCCTCTGCCCCTCCTTAACTCCCCCACACTCGTGCTCTCTCTCTCTCTCTCTCAGATAAATAATTTTTTTTTTTAAAAAAAAGGAAAACAGAGAGTAATATCAAGGAAAAGGGACTCTATACCTACTCCCACCCCACCCGCATAGGGGCGCCAAAAAAAGGAGCAGATGCTGCTGTGTGGGACGTGCCCTTTCCAGGTCACTAATCCACATTTTGCAAGCAGCCAACTAACATGATTATTAATGAGATTCCCTACTTGTGTCTTAGGGGAGAAAAGATTTTGCATATTTCTTTCGGGGCAAACAGCAAGCTCATATATCGAAGACCCAAATTTTAAGGAAGCGTCCCATCTACATATGGGAGCTTGAAAATGTCACTGGGGTGACATGCTGTCTGCCTCCCACTCCCATTATATCCCTTCTTCGGAAGGTCCTGGCTGCAGGCCAGGTTCACCGTGCTCCGGGCAAAGTGGGGACACAGTTGTCTGTGGGTGACGGTAAGAGCCTCTTTGTCATCCTCAATGCGCTGTTACCACTCATTCCTCCCATAGCACGTATCATTCTTCATCATAGTTGCTTTTTTTCCTGGCCTGTCCTCAGAATGGGCTGTCAAGCACCCATCGCAGGTGCGGTACACAGCAGGCGTTTAAACAACAGTTACTGGACGGATGAGCCCACCCCTTCCCAAAGGTGCGCAAAAGTGATCTTCCGCTCTGTGCGTCCTCAGCCAGAAACACAGCGTTCGAAATTGAAGTACTTACGTTCTTATGTTTCTTTTTAGTTGTGGTAAAATATACAAAACATGAAATTTACCTTTTTCATCATTTTTAGGTGTACAGGGCAGTGGCTTTAAGCACATTTGTGTTGTTTTGTAACCATCTCCACCATCCACCGCCAGACTTGTTAAATTCCTCAGCTGAAATTCTTTTTTTTTTTTAAAGATTTTATTTATTTATTCAACAGAAAGAGAGATCACAAGTAGGCAGAGAGGCAGGCAGAGAGAGAGGAGGAAGCAGGCTCCCTGCGGAGCAGAGAGCCAGATGCGGGACTCGATCCCAGGACCCTGAGATCATGACCTGAGCCAAAGGCAGAGGCTTTAACCCACTGAGCCACCCAGCGCCCTCTCAGCTGAAATTCTATATCCATTAGACACCAGTGCCTCATTCTTGGAGCTCCTGGAGACAGCCATGCTACTGTCTGTCTCAATGAACACGACAATGCTAGGAATAAGCCTGTCACTGTTAGTGTAGTGACGGAATGTGATGCACTCCCACGTGGAGTGTCTACAGCTCTGGCACCATTTGCAGAATGACCCATCCTTAGTGAACTGATTATTAAAACATAGAGCATAGACCGATGGTCTTTTCTTGGGTTACTGTTCATGGCACTTAAAAGGGGGCTTATTTTCTATTATTAGGGTATAGAATTTAAGACACATCTAGAGGGTATACCTTATTGATTATGTAAGAGATATTCTATATACTTTATAATTATTGCTTGGTTTATTTGATTTGTTACCAACCCAGAAGGGTAAATGTAATGTATTCCAGACCAAGAGAAGGACTTCTGGTTCCCAGTCTATTGGTAAGAAGGTCTTCACTTCATTCTCACAATAAGTAAAAGGCTGAACAAACTGAAAATCAACAACTTTTCTTGAATCTGTAAGAGAAGTGAGGTCACACAGCAAACCACTGCCCCCAAATTTGGAGAGACCCACAGGCAGCTCCAGAGAATCAGAACTCACCAGAGCAGAACCCCATGAGCTGGAATCTTCTTGGGAGCAAGTGCTGGGGTCTGAAAGCCTGATCTGTAACTGATGGATTCTGGAAGGCTCAGAGTGGAAAAGACCCAGTCACTGGGGGATGTTTTTTCAGTCTTACCTTGTGGAACTCTACCAGGTTCTCACTGGGAACACAGAAAAAAATCCTTCATGCCCTATTATGGCAAGAGGAAGGGGAAAGGAACACGCCAGAACTTATTCTTTTTAACAGTGTCTGCTCTCAAGGGAATCTATTTAACCAGAACCTACATAATCAGGGGAAAGGGAAATACCTAACTCCAGCCCCTTCTAGCACCCTGTTCTACCTAAGGGAGGAACCCCCCAAACTGAGAAACGTGTGAATTTCACAGTCCAGAAATATCACAATGCAGGCTCACTAACAGACTGAGACCTAATCACAGAATGCTCCTCTCCCCCGCACCTCACTGCCATCTCCCTAGGGGGCTACGCCCAGCAACCCACTTACCCAGTGCATCTTGTTCAGCCAGGAAGAAAAAATTATAAGTCATTCTAAAACACAAAACACACAGTTTGAAGACTCAGACTCAGCTATGGCCCGTATGTGATGTTGGAATTATCAGATGGGTGATTTACGCCAGCTATGATCAACGTGCTAAGAGCTCTAATGGATAAAGTAAAAGCATGGTAGAACAGATGGGCAGTGTAAGTAAAGGGATGAAAATCTCAAGAAGGAACCAAAAAGGAAAGCTGGAGCTCCAACACCTAGTAGCAGCAATGAAGAATGCCTTTGATGGGCTTATTAGTAGACAGGACACGGCTAAGGAAAGACTCTGATCTTGAGGATATGTCAATAAGATATGTCAAACTCCAAAACTGAAAAGAGGAAAAAGAGTGAAAAAAAAGATGGACAATCCATCTGTGGGACAACCACGCATGGTGTAACACATGCATGATGGGATTGGAAGAAGGAGGGAGAAGACAGAAGGAAACAGAAGAAATATTTGAATAAACAGTGATTGAGAATTTCCCCTAAACCATAGATCTAGGAAGTTCAGAGGACAATAAGCAAGAAAATACTAGAAAAACCACGACCAGGCATATACTTTTCAAATTATGGAAAATCAAAGATATAGTATCCCATATCTACTACTTCTGTCTACTCTTTGTGCCCTCTCTTTAATTTTACTTTAGAACTTTTCCCGCTAACTACTTGGTACATTGATGGTCACAGCTGGTCTGTCTTTACCGGGCTTTCTTTTTTTTAAGATTTATTTATTTATTTATTTATTTATTTATTTATTTATTTATTTGACAGAGATCACAAGTAGGCAGAGAGGCAGGCAGAGAGAGAAGGAAGCAGGTTCCCTGCTGATCAGAGAGCCTGATGTGGGGCTCGATCCCAGGACCCTGATGTGGGGCTCGATCCCAGGACCCTGAGATCATGACCTGAGCCGAAGGCAGAGGCTTTAACCCACTGAGCCACCCAGGTGCCCCTTTACGGGGCTTTCTACCTTATACTGTTGTGAGTGCCTCCTCTGGACACTCATTTCATAGTTTTCCATTATCCAAGTGTCCTTTGGACATTAGGATTGAGATCTCTGCACTGCATTTGCTTTACCTCCATTTTTGTATTATAATCCTCCTTGGTTTCGCTTTGAGATCCAATCTGAAACTCTGTTTCTTCTAACAGGTGGGTTAAGCCCTTTTAGATTTATTAATTTGAAAGTGAAGTTTAGTTTCGGTTGTATCCTATTGCTTATTGTTTTACTGTTTTTATGCTTTAAAATATATTGAGATAGCTTTACAGTATCTTAAGTTTTTAATTTACTCTGTGACCTAGAAATTGTGCTCTTTGGTATCTCCACAATGCGTTGACACTGAGGTACACCCAAAAACCTGCACATGAATGCTTATAGTTATGATGCTTTATTCGTAACTGCCCAAACTTGGAAGGCATCAAGATGTCCTATGGTCAATCAATGGATAAATAAACTGTGGTCCACACAAGCAACAGCATATTAAGAGAAAGAAGCTATCAAGCCATGAGAAGACAAGGAGGAGACTTAGAGTCATATCACTAACTGAAAGAAGCCAAACTAAAAGGCTACCTACCGTGTGATTGCAGCTGTAGAACATTCTAGAAAAGGCAAAGCTGTGGTGACAGTAAAAAATCCGAGTTTGCCAGGAGTTAGAAGGGAGACTGACTGAGCAGAGAGGGCTTTTAGGGCAGTGAAATACTCTGTCTGATGCTATAATGATGGGTACCCGTCCTTATACATTTGTCCAAATGCCAAGAGCGAATCCTGAGGTAAACTACGGGCTTTGAGGGATGATGTTGTGTGGGCTCATCAACCGTAACAAAGGCACCCGGTCTGCTCTTGACAGCCTGTGTGGGGGCAGGGGTATCCGGGAACTCTCTGAACTTTCCCTTCCATTTTGCTGTGAACCCAAAGCTGCTCTAAAAATAAAGGTGATTAAAAATACATTACTAACTACCCGACCTGTTTGTTTTGTTTCTCTGCTTAGTTATTTTGATAATTAGGAAAAGTGGCATTTTTATTCAGAGTCATTCCTTTTCCACCATTATATGAGTGTCTCAAAACTCTCCTTCCTTAAATAACATGTTAGTTCGCTTCTAAGAATGATGCTACAGTTAGCTTGTTTCCCTTTTCGCCCCATTCCCACTCCTCAACCACCGATTTCATATTTATTAATATTGTTATTCACCGTTTTGTCTTAGTACTATTATACGTGTTCATGCTTTAATTACTGTATTTGCTGCAAGCAGTATTTTAAAATTCCCAGCTATTGAGGATTAAACAATGCAATGAATTTCCTTTAATTTCCAACCTTCTGCCTCACTGTGACATTTTTATCATTGAATCTTTCTTCTGTTGTCGGGGCAGGTGACCAGAGTATCCCAGTTCACCTTCCTAATCCTTATAGTTCTGTCTCTATCCTCGATTTAAACACAACGGACCTTTTTGGCCATAATTTCCGTAACTTGTCTGGCTGCAATGCGGCCTATATGGGTCGCCGGAGCAAGGCCTTGTGAGTTGTAGTATGTTTATAGGGTTGTGGTGGGTTCTGGCTGTCACCCAGGCACACGGCACGTGTGATGCACGTGGGTGCTCCATGCCACTTGGGTTTACCTGTTTACCTGAAGCACCCGAACCATAGGCTTGGGGAGGGGCGGGGGCTGCTGGGAGTGCTCCAGCCTGCGCCAGCCCGCTCCCCTTACGCCCCCCCTACCCCCCACGCCCCCGCAGCAAGGCACACACCGCTGTTGCCTCCAATGTTCCCTCTCCCATCAGGTGCAACGGTGCTGATGGATTTCAAGATTCCCTCTTCCCTGCGGTCCATCTTGAGCGGCTTTTGCCCCCAATCCGTGGGCTTTTGCAGCCTTTAGATGTAATCTGTAGTCTGTGGGTTATATCTGCCTCCTAGTTTCGCTAGAGGGAAAAATGAAGCCTGCACAAATGGCTTTGTTCCCCTTATGGCTTTTTTATGATTTCCAGGAGAGGAGAAAAATGCTGACTCACAAGGCTTTGTTTACACTGATGCACGGAAGCTTTTAAGTTCTAAATATACGGCTTTCTTTTGGTTGTACTTTTGGATATTTACTTCTAATTTTATTGCTTTATGGTCAGAGAAATGGGCAGTATGATATCGATTCGATTCTATCGATTGAGAATTTCTGTGCAATTTAGTGGATGGTCACTTTTTTGGGTAAAGGTTCTGCTTGAACTTGGAAAAAAATGTATCTTCTAATTGCTGGGCTGGAGTTCAGGAGAAGCTCATGAGGTTAAGCTTGTTTATAGTTTTGCTTGTATTTTCCTCTGTCCTTTGTTATTTTCCTTCTGCCACTATCCTTTGCTGAGAGCAGTGTGTTAAAATTTTCACTATGACCATAGATGGGACCATTTTTCCCTCTTACTTTTTCAATACATGTTTTCTTGGTATAGGATTTTTTAAAAAAGATTTTATTTATTTATTTGAGAGAGAGAGAACATGACTGAGGCGCCGTGGGGAAGAGGCAGAGGGAAGCAGACACCCCGCTGAGCTGGGAGCCCAACACAGGGCTCCATCCCAGGACCCCGATCATGATGTGAGCCCAATACAGACGCTTAACTGAGTGAGGCACCCAGGCACCCTTTAGATTTTGCATAGGTTTCCCTCTTTAGGTACGTTGTGAGGCTGTGCGGTTGAGGCCAGCACACAGCCACAGCGGTGCTAATTCTCCGGTTGAGTTGTTGAGTTGCTCTGTTGTTCCTGATGGGATTCTCTTGAACTCTCCTGTTGTTTTTTCATTAAAGCTATTTCCTCTGTTCAGCATTATGTATGAGTTTACCTCGACCCGTCACTTCACTTCAAACTTTCTTTGTCACTGTGTTTTATTTTAGGTGGATCTCTTCTAAATGACATAGAGCTGTTTTTTGTTTTTTGTTTTTTTAATTTAAATTCCAGTTGTGTCTGTCATGGAGCTTGTTAGTCCTATTACTGTGATAAATGTTTGGATTTATTTATACTTCCTATTTATCACTCTTTTACTTTACTTCTTATGTGCATTTTCCTTGTCTACTGGGTTGTACTTTCTTTATTCACCTCTTTCTACTGATTTATAGTGTACTTATTCTCTTTCTATTCTTTATCATATTTTAAAATATGCACGCTGTGTTTAACAAAGTTCTAATGGTAGTCAGTGTTTCTTTTTTTTTTTAAGATTTTATTTTATTTATTTTGACAGAGAGAGATCACAAGTAGGCAGAGAGGCAGGCAGAGAGAGGAGGAAGCAGGCTCCCTGCTGAGCAGAGAGACTGGTGCGGGCCTCGATCCCAGGACCCTGAGATCCTGACCTGAGCCCAAGGCAGAGGCTTTAACCCACTGAGCCACCCAGGCACCTGGTAGTCAGTGTTTCTATCCTACTGAACCATATCCAAACTTGAGGATATTTAACCCTGATTTTTAATTTCCTCTCTTACATGTGTTTTCTTCAATATTTCGGTTTCAACATGTTTTTAATTTTCCACATGTTTTACTCTTGCTGTTTTAAATAGTCAGTGTTTGTTTAAACGGACTCACATGCTCACCAATTTTTTTTTCCTAAAGCCCAGTGAGGGACTCCATCTCACAACCCTGAGATTACGACCTGAGCCGAAATCAAGATTCAGAGGCTTAACTGACTGAGCCATCCAGGTACCTCATGCTTACTGATGCTTAACTCACCCTGACTGGTTTTACTCCTTCCTTTGGGTTCAGTATCCTTCTTTGGGATGTGCATGTTTTAGGAGCCCGTGGATAAAGGATGTCTGATTTGTAGATTGTTTTCATCTTCCTCTGAAATATCTTCATTTCCCTTCACTCTATGATGATAGCAGCTGCTGTAGACTTTTTTTTAAAAAGATTTTTATTTATTTATTTGACACAGAGAGAGAGAGATCAGATCACAAGTAGGCAGAGAGGCAGGCAGAGAGAGAGGAGGAAGCAGGCTCCCCGCCGAGCAGGGAGCCCCATGTGGGGCTCGATCCCAGGACCCTGGGATCGTGACCTGAGCCGAAGGCAGAGGCTTTAACCCACTGAGCCACCCAGGCGCCCACTGCTGTAGACTTTTAGGTGGACAGTATTCTCTCTCAGCATTTATTGGTCTTTCATTTTCCTGCATGTGAATGTTAGCTTTTATTCTTCATTGATGCTTTTTCTTTTCAGTTTTTTAAAAACACATTCTCTTTGTGTTTGCTGGACCAAACTTTCACAGGGAAGTGACCCAGGGAAGACTTATTTTTATTTATTGGGGTGCATATTTGTTTTTTATTTATTTTTATTTATTTATTTGACACAGAGAGAGGGATTACAAGTAGGCAGAGAGGTAGGCAGAGAGAGGAGAGAGGAGGAAGCAGGCTCCCCACTGAGTAGAGAGCCCGATGTGGGCCTTGATCCCAGGACCCTGAGATCATGACCTGAGCCCAAGGCAGAGGCTTTAACCCACTGAGCCACCCAGGCGCTCTGGGGTGCATATTTGTTATCTATTGTTGCAGAACAAATTACCCTAAAATGTGGTGGCTTAACAAAGTGCATATATATTAGCTTGTTGTTTCTGTGGGTCAGGAATTCCAGCATTCCTTAGCTGGCTGCTTGCTTCCGAGTCCCTTCCAAGGTTGCAGTCACGGTCAAGTCAAAGTTGGTTGGGACCATAGTCATCTCTCAACTGGGGAAAAATCTGCTTCCAGACTGTCATGGGAGGCTGGACTGGGGACCTGTCTTCCCTGCTGGCTGTGGGCCCCAGGTCACCCACTATTCTTTGTCAGGCTGTCTTTCCCACCTGAGCAGGTCGGGGGAAGAGCCAGAGAGACGATGTGACCACGCAGAAGTCATGGTTTTTTATAACCTAATCTTGGAAGAGGCAGCCTGTCACCTTTGCCATATTCTCTTTGTTAGAAATAAGTCATTAGATCCAGATTGCACTCAAGGGTAAGCAATGACACAGGATGTCTGTACCGGGAGGTGGGTATCATTGGGAGCCCATGTAGGAGATAGAACACAGGACATGTGATTTCTAAGGACATATTTATTTTTTAATCGATTTTGGAAAATATTCATCATTAATACTTTTTTTAAAAATTTGACTCTTTATTCTCTTTTTTAGGATATCCTATAAAACAACTGTTGGAGCTTCTTATTCAATAATCCCTTTAGCTTCATCTCTCTCTCTCTCTCTCTTTTTTTTTTCCTGTTTCTGGGATGATTTTTTTTTTAAAGCTTTATTTTTTTATTTTTTTCAGATTTTATTTATTTATTTGACACAGAGAAAGAGATCACAAGTAGACAGAGAGGCAGGCAGAGAGAGAGAGGAGGATGCAGGCTCCCTGCTGAGCAGAGAGCCCGATGCGGGGCTCGATCCCAGGACCCTGAGATCATGACCTGAGCCGAAGGCAGAGGCTTTAACCCACTGATTTCTGGCTGCATTCTGGGCCATTTCTTCAATCCTACGTTCCATGACACCTCTTTGCTATTCAGTGATCTGCTACTTAACTCATTTAGTAAATTTTCAGTCATTTATTATATATTTTTACACATTTTATTGGCTCTTTTAGTAACATTTTTGTTTTTCAAGTCTGTTAAGGCATTTTCAACTATTTTAATTCTATGATATTTTTAAGATGATTGTTGTGTTCTCAGATGTCCCTGGGGATGTTCTTGCTCTTGGGAATTGTTTCCTCATGTGTTTTGTGAGCTTTGGTTGTACGTTCATCGATAGAGCTTGATCTGAGGGAATCCTACATGGGGCGGGCTGGGACTTTCCCTCGAGAATGATTTTGTCCTTCTATCTGCCTTGGACCCCAGTGATACCAAAATCCTGAGGCTAATTTTGGTGTATTAATTTCTCTGGATATTCTTGGAACCTTTGTGTGTTAGATCAGAGGTTGTCAAACTTTATACATAGAGGGTCAGATAGTCAATATTTTGGGCTTTATGGGTCATTCGGTCTCTTGCATTACTAGCTTTGCCCTTGTAGTGGAAAAGCAGTCATAGATAGTATATAATCAGATGAGCACAGCAGTTTTTCAATAAAATTTTATCCAATAAAAACCAGTGGCCAGATGGATTTCTTATGCATGCCGTAGTTTCCTGATGCTCACTCTAGTTAGATATAACCTCGGATTTCAATTCTTTTTAAATTTTTTTTTCTTAATTTTTATTTATTTATTTGATACAGAGAGAGAGATCACAAGTAGGCAGAGAGGCAGACAGAGAGAGAGGAGAGAGGAGGAAGCTGGCTCCCTGCTGAGAAGAGAGCCCGATGCGGGCCTCAATCCCAGGACCCTGAGATCATGACCTGAGCCGAAAGCAGAGGCTTTAACCCACTGAGCCACCCAGGCGCCCTAATTTTTTTTAAAGATTTTATTTATGTATTTGACAGAGAGAGACACAGCAAGAGAGAGAACATAAGCAGGAGCAGTGGGAGAGGGAGAAGCAGGCTTTCCCTCAGAGTAGGGAGTCTGATGAGGGGCTCGATGCCAGGACCCTGGGATCATGACCTGAGCAGAAGGCAGATGCTGAACGACTGAGCCACCCAGGCGCCCCATGGTTTTTCTTTTAGGAGACATTTACATTTTTTTAAATTATTTTTTTAACCAGAACTCAAGAAGAGACTAATTTGATTGCTGTATTTTTGTGGAACGAGTGGATTTCTTTTGAGTGACCTCTTCATGAAGGGTTTAGCCATTTGAAGATTTTCCAGTTTTTAAAAAAATTTTTAATAAGATTTTATTTATTTATGATAGAGACAGAGAGAGGCGGAGAGGGAGAGGGACAAGCAGACTGTGCTGAGCACAGAGCCCAGCTTGCGATTGCATCATGGCCTGAGCTGAAAATAGCTGATTGTTCAACAGACTGAGCCACCCGGGGATCCCGAGGATTTTCCAGTTTTATGCAGGGGTCTCAATCCTAGGCCCCAGCACTGAGGAACCAAATCCTCAGGGCCTATCAGGACTGGGGCTGGCTAGTCAAACTCTGTTATGCAGGGCATTTTTAGGTGTTTCATAAGCATTTGAAATAATTTCACTGAAAAAGAACCAATGCTTCTTCATTTTTCCTCATTTTTATTTTCAAATTACTTATTTGTACATGTGTCACCAAAAACCCAACGTCTTGAATGTACTGATATACTTCAGAGATAGGGAAAGCTCACTTTCACCAAAGCTATTCTGAATATCACTTACAAAACCTAAACCTATTTAACTTCTGATCACTTGCATAGTCAAATGTACTTTATAGCCCAGGTATTAGCATATCGGAGACCAACTGATGTACTTTTTAATGTCATTGATTACTTTAGAATAATAAGTGTGAAAATATGAAATTGAAAATTATTTTAAAATAATATTAATAAAATGATGCTTTTATCTATTTTATATTTTAGGGTTTTCATAAGACTCTATTTGAAATGGTCCTGTTGCTAAATGAAAGGTTTTTGAAGCTATCACTTTAGAGAGAACTATAACTTCCTGTCCTGCTGTCTCCTTGCACTCGTGAGCTGAAGGCACATGGGGTCAAAGTCGAGAACATATGGGGGGGGGCTATCGTGTCAAAGGGAAGAGCTGAACAAGAAAGAAAAATGTGCTCTGTTTCTGTTTCCACCCTAAGTGGGTGGACTGCAATCCACTTCCCACTCCAGCTCTGCTGAGTGAGTGTCAGACTCCAGGGTATCGGTGGGTTCGGTCCTCAGCAACACAGTCCTTACTTACCCTGACCTCTGAGGATCAGCTGTACTTGGGTGTCCCCAGGCCATATGCCCTTGCAACCACCTGGCTACAAATTTGGGGTTCCCACAGGAACCTCACGTTCATTAGCTCCACAGAACCACTGATAGAACTCAGGACAACACTACACTTAGGATTAGGGTTTTATTATGAAGAATGCAAAAAGAGACACATAGGGCAAAGTCTGAGGGAGCCCTGGATACAGAGCTTCCAAGCTCCCTGCGCCTGGAGTCAGAGGGCCTCACCCTCCGGGCTCATCGCTGTGGTCACAAACCAGGAAGTTCACCGAGCTTTGCTGTCCAACGATTTTACTGGGATTTAAACGAGTGATTAAATCACCGGCCGCCTGACTGAATTCAGTCTCCAGCCTCTCTCCTCCCAGGAGGGTTGGGCGGATCAGAGCTCCAACCTTGACTCAGGTGCTTGGTCTTTCGGGAACAACTCCCATTCTGGAAGCTATCTAGGGGAAGAATCCCTGTCGCCCTATTAACATAACAAAGAAAGTGCTGCGACCCGGGAAATTCCAAGGTTTTTTTTAAGCACTCTGCTGGGCACTGGGGATAAACATCAACTCTGTCCTTTATCATACCTCAGCTCCTTTGGAGGATTGTCTTGGGAGTCTCCTTTTGGATTTCCTCTCCTCTCTCGGTGACAGAATAGGGCCCAGAGCTTATTCTCAGCTGAGAGCTGGCATCAACTTTCTCCACCCTCCCGGGTGGCAAGTAGCAAACAAAGGGGGAAGGAGCTTACGGGAGGCCACTTCTCTTCATTTACCCTTCCTTTAGTTCAGGCAAGAGTATTTTCTGATGTCTGAAATGGACTGGCTCCGGTCCCAGGGCAGGAAGCCGGAGAGCACAAGGCAACGTGGTGCTCACAGAAGAGGGCGCGCGCCTGGACTTGTGTGCGGGCGCACCTGGGATCCGGTAGGGGGGCCGGATTCAGGGCTTCAACATCTTGGAGCCTGGCAGGAGCCTAATACACACGCTGAGGCCTTTGTGTTGTTTTTCCTCATGGTCTCGCTTTTTTTCTAGCAGCTTCATTCCTGCACAGTGGTCTATTTTTCTCCATTTCTATCGAAACTAATTTTCCTGTCCCAGTTCTTGCCTTTGTCAGATTGTATCTCTCTTCAGTGTTTCTTTCCACGATCTTTGAAAGTTCCAAATAAAAGTGCATGTATTTATGTGGTGTGAATAATGCATGAATCCATTCCTTTCAATGCGTGAAGCTGTGCTCCTTATAAAGTCACTCATTAATCTATATGGCAAAAACAGTGGGAGAAGGTCGATAGGGTTAAAGATAATTAGCAATTGATTAGCGCCTGAGAAGCTAAATAAAAAGACACATTTCCCCCCAATGGCTTGAGTTGATAAAAACAAGAATTCTTGTTTGAGTCAAGTCATGGTGTTCCGGACTGTGAGGGAGAAAGATCTTTGCGTTAATATGAGCTTGAATCGGGGTAAATATTTATTTGGGAAAAGAGACAGGAACCATTCCCAAGTATTCATTATAATGTATTTTGTTAAAGAATATCTGTCACCAGAAGTCTAAAATCTTTACACACATTCACTGGTAAAAATTCGAAATACTGATATTGCAACACCAATTAAGCCTACTGTTTTTCCCGATGTATTCGGTATTTTCAAGGAAGCTATTCCTCCTTGGAGTCTTTTCAGGTAGATTTACAAAAAGCCGGACTCTGATGGGAAATAGATTTGAGCGTCTGAAGGGCTCCAGGGCTGGGGGCGGGGGGCTCAGATGCCAGCCAGCAGCATCCTGTGTCCTTGTCCCGGGCTGTGTTCCCACAACCTTATGCACACGTGAACGGTACAGATGCCCCATCCTCAGTGAGAAGAACAGATGTGGACATTCTCAGTCAAGGTGAAGGGCTTCACCCCGGGATCACTTCCCATTGGGTATTTTCCATGCTTCCACATCTGCCACCCCCTAGTCTCTCCTTTCTCCTTCCTTCTTCCTACACTAGGCATTTTGGGGGACCCCGGCTCGGCCCCTTCCTCCACGTGGGTGAAACAGGTGGACCAGAAGGAGGTGAGCTGCAATGTCACATTAGTTTCAGGGTCAGGACGCACTGGTTGCACAGTGAAGGTTCTGGCACGCGGGAGTGGAGGCCTGCCTGTCTTGTGGCTGTGCCCTAGGTGAGCCCCTGTAGTTCCTTCTGCCTGAACCCCCCCCCCCACCACCACTTGCCTCCTTCTGGTCTCTTCTTCCTCCAAGCACAGCTCTGCTCCCTGCAGGGAACTCTACCTCCATTAAAACCTCAGGTTCCAGGCGCCTGGGTGGCTCAGGTCATGATCCCAGGGTCGTGGGATCGAGCCCCACATTGGGTTCCCTGCTCAGTGGGAAGCCAGCTTCTCCCTCTCCCTCTCCCCCTGCTTGTGTTCCTTTTCTTGCTGTGTCTCTCTGTCAAATAAATGAACAAAATTAAAAAAAAAAAACACAACAACAGCAACAAAGAAAAACCACACCTCAGGTTCATTAATAATTGTCAAGTTCATTTTCTTGCTCAGGTTAACATGCAGAAATAAGCTGGCGGACAGGTAAATATTTGAATTGCGGTGTCTTCTCGGTCCTAAATTTCTTCCCCATTCTCTGCCATTGTTACACAGTAATTTCTGATGGTGGAATAGCCTTCCTTGTCCAAACATTTATTACTAATCAGAATCTTTGTTTTTTAAGATTTTATTTATTTATTTGCCAGAGAGAGAGAGAGCACAAGCAGGCAGAGTGGCAGGGAGAAGCAGAGAGAGAAGCAGGCTCCCTGCCGAGCAAGAAGCCCAATGCCGGACTTGATTCCAGGATGCTGGGATCATGACCTGATCCGAAGGCAGCTGCTTAACCAACTTTGCCACCCAGACATGCCCACTAATCAGAATCTTTTTTTTTTTTTAAGATTTATTTATTTGACACACAGAGAGAGAGTGATTACAAGAAGGCAGAGAGGCAGGCAGAGAGAGAGGAGGAAGCAGACTCCCTGCTGAGCAGGAAGCCTGATGAAGGGCTCGATCCCAGGACCCTGAGATCATGACCTGAGCTGAAGGCAGAGGCTTTAACCCACTGAGCCACCTGGGTCCCCTACTAATCAGAATCTTACTATTAATCTTTGTGGATTCCTTTAGTCCCCTTGTGGAGTCATTTATTCATTACAGAGTATTTGATGATCTTTTAGGAACTGGGCTCTACTCTCCCTGCCAGCCTAATACACAGGCCGGAGTTTTCCCTATGATCATTTCAAAGAGAATCATTTTTGCTTTCTTATTGGTTTCTCTTGCCGGGGTGGCCTGGAGGACCGGTGCAGAAAACCCTGGGTCTTGCTACATAAACAGCTTTCGTTTTGTTGCAGCCCTAATGGGACCTCTTTCTGTAACACGAAAACCATAATTCAATTAAATCGTACCTCACGTTCCTTAATGAAAGTCCCAGTCACCCTTTGGTCCTTCTGCTGTTACTACGGATCGTGGCCGTTAATAAAATAGGACCCTAAGAAAAACTTGCCTGACGGTGATAATGATACAGTTACTAATAACAAACTTACATCTTGTGGTTCAGTCACTGTGAATGTGCTTTAGGTCAGCCGTCATCCCTAAGCCTGACGACAACGTTCCCATAGAAGCATATCCGTGTTCCTTTTCACGGAAGAGAGGCTGTGGCTCCCAGAGACGGCGCCACGAGGTTCCATAGCCGGGGATCCCTGGAGAGTGATCATCGGATTGACCCTCGGCCACCCTTGGGTCTAAATCACTCTTCTTCACTCATTTGTCACCAGTAACTTCTTTTCTTTTTCTTCCCCCTATTTTATTTATTAGAGAGAGAGAGACAGAGAGCACAAGCAGGGGGAGCAGCAGGCAGAGGGAGAAGGAGAAGCAGGCTCTGCTGAGCAGGAAGGCAGACATGGGGCTCGATCCCAAGACCCTGAGATCGGGACCCAAGCCGAAGGGAGACAGACACCCAACTATCTGAGCCACCCAGGTGTCCCCAGTCACCAGGAATTTCTTATACTTACACCTTCAAATTGAAGGACCTGGCTAGAGACTCTTACTAAACAGTTAAGAAAAAAAAGTCTGTATTACCATCCGTGTGTAATAATCAAGCCACGGATTGTCAGTGATCATTTTCCTCTGCTTAATATGCACATTAATAACAAACCTATTTTTGGAGAGATCTACCTCTCATAACCTGGAAAGATTCTGTTGGGAAGGATGCTGGAATGTCAGTGGAGGGGCTGATTCGGTGCACATGGAGTGAGGGGGGCTGACTGGGTTATAGTCAGGACTCCGAGGTTAGGACGCCAAACCTGGATTCAGAGGCCACGGGGCTGTGTTTAATTTGGGTTTGCATCTGTGTCTGAGGGGATCTGGTGGCAGGGTTGGTGCAGCGCACATCTGCAAACACTGGTCAGTGATGGTATGTGGGAGGAGAAAGGGCTTACTGTCACCTGGGCTGAAAGGGCTGTCAGGGACAGGCTTGGAGGTACGACTTAGCCCTTTCTTTTGAATGTGGGGTACTTGGGATGAGGAGTCTCTAGGCACGTTCTAGGTGTTCTAAATACAAGTCCCTGTAAATGGCCAAGGTGGAGTGAGACTAGCTAAGTTCATGACAGGGCGCCTCTCCCCGGGGAACGACCAATATGAGGAATGAGAGGAGAGTGGCTCCATCACTGCTGAGGAAATAGGATGGGAAGGAAGAGAAAGCTGAGATTCCATGGGCGAGTCAGGGCTTGGGGTTTCTCCCGCTGCCCCATGGCTTGCTCATATCAGCAAGACCAATTCTGGACGCTCACCCAGGGGTGTGAAGGGGTCTCCTCATTGTGCAGCTTCTTCCAGAGGCCTCGTTACACGAGAGGGCTACGTGTACACACTGAAGTCCTTGCTCACAGCAGGATGACAACCCCAGAGGGAAAACCAGGAGGTGCAGACCCAGGACATCCGGACAAACTTGTGCATTGACAGGGAAGCTAGCTCACCTAGCAAGCCTTCACTGGCCTGCCTTCCGAGATCAAACAAATCTCAACGTGGTAAACTGATCACGCCAAGCTTGGGAAGCAGACAAAACCCCATTAAAAACAATTAATTCCATATTTCTTCTGGGGCAAAGTCAGAATTTTTTTCCTAAGAGCTATTGGTATTCTGCTCAGTGTTCCCTTTGAATCCACTGTGTTCTCTTAGACTCTGAAGTAACAGTAAGTTTCTGCCTCTCTCATGAATTCTAAAATGCACACTGGCTAACTTCTAGTAGTCCATACAGTTGAAATGAATCCAACTCAAATCATTAGAAAATACCATAAAATGCTTTAAAAAAGGAATACCTGGCTATCTCTTTGTTTTTCTTTTTCTTTTCTTTTTTAAAACAGGTTACGTGGCCCTGATCTGGGAGAGCTCTGTGATATTAGGGCCACACTCAAGCATATGTGGATAGCCCACAGAAGGTCCCGGGCTGTGTGTGTGTTCCGTGATTCTGGTATGAGGAGCCAGGAGTCAGAGGATGGGGAACTAGCAGAAGACATAGCTGAGGTGTGTGGTGTCTGGTCAGCAAAAGTGAGGGCAGGTGTGGGACTTACCCATCTCGATTATGCAGTGCTTAGCACAATGCTTGGCCCATCACATGTGTTTGATCCAACTTTATTCGATGAGTGGGTGAATCCGGAACATAAGGCTAAAGTTCTAGAATGGTTCTTATGATCTGGATGCTCCTTCTAACCTGCCTGGATTGACCCGATGCTTCATAGTCTGCCCTGAAGTGGTTTTGTCTCACTATTGATTCCTTCCCGCATTTAAAGGTCTGAGGTCCCTTCTTACATGAGCGATCCCCCGGCAAGGCTGGAGGCTCTGATACTCTGGAGCCCAAAAGTATTCTGGTTGTGTGTCATCGCATTTCCAACTACCCCAAAACCTAGTGACTTAAAATAACTGCTTTATTATATCTAAAGATTTTATGGGCCAGGAACGTAGGCATGGCTCAGCTGGGGGATTCTTGGGCTATGGGTGGCCCCGACTGGGGTTCCCTTGACACCTGGTGGGAGAGCTGGTCTGGAGGGTCCAGACGTCTTTCTTCACATGTCTGGTGCCTGGTCTGGGATGGCTGGAAAGTGGGGCTCCGCTGGTGCGGTGGTTAGGACACCTCCAGACACGTGGTCTCTGCAGCTTGGTGGTCCCAGATTGAGCAGGGAGGGGAAGTCATCCATTTGTCCAGTCTGGGGTTGGGTCCGAGCCCATTTCAGCTCTCCTCTGCTGTATCTGCGAAGCAGCTCGAGAGCCCACCTAGATTCCATGGGAGGGGACATCAACCCCACCTTTCCATGGAAGGAGTGTCCAGGAATCTGTGGCCATCTTTATTTGATCACAAAGAACCTCAACTTGAAAATGTGTCACAGTAGCTAAAAGGTAGAAACAACCTAAATGCCCATCCACGAATGACTGGAGAAACAAAGTGTGCTCTTTGCCTGCAGTGGGGCATTCTTCGGCCATGAAAAGAATGGACACCTTGACCCCTGCTACAGCATGGATGAGCCCCAAGGCCATTGCACTGAGTGAAATAAGCCAGCCACAAAGGACAAGTGTGACTCCCCTTATTTTTTTAAAGATTTTATTTATTAGAGAGAGAGAGAGAGAGCAAGAAGGGGGGGCGGGAGAGGAAGAAGCAAACCCCTCCCTGCTGAGCAGGGAGCCTGATTTGGGGGCTCAATCCCAGGACCCCGAGATCATGACCTGAGCCCAAGGAAGATGCTTGACCCACTGACCCACCCAGGTGCCCAATTAGGTGATTTGTGAATGACATTTAAAATGTAACTACAGGGCGCCTGGGTGGCTGGCTCAGTGGGTTAAAGCCTCTGCTTTCGGCCCAGGTCATGATCTCAGGGTCCTGGGATCGAGGCCCGCATCGGGCTCTCTGCTTGGCAGGGAGCCCGCTTCCCCCTCTCTCTGTCTGCCTGCCTCTCTGCCTCCTTGTGATCTCTCTCCCGCTGTGAAATAAAGAAAAAAGAAAAAAAAATCTTAAAAAAAAAATAAAATAAAATGTAACTACATTGAAGACTTTCTTATGCCCAGAAAGGTTTATTCCTAAATTTTTAATGTTGGTGCTTTTTTTTCCTTATTAAAACAAGTAAAAGTGAATTATGAAGAAGAATTTTTTTTAATAAGTACTTTAACTCACCTGTCAGCATGGATCAGAATCAACACAGGATGCCTCCTCTCCCACCTTGTCTGTGTATTTCTGTTTAGTTCAGTTTTTCCTTGCCGTTGTAACTGCTCCGTGACAGAATTACAGACCTGGGGGGTTTAAGGGAAGTAATAGTAGCACTCCACCTTGAACTGAAATTTTTCGCTGTCTTTTTACCCTTAGTGACGTGTCATTCATTGTCCTGTATGAATGTCCTGTATGTTCTGTAATGTTTGTGCTGATGATTTTGTGGCAGATCTGAGCATAGCATATATTCAGAAAAGTGCACAGATCTTCAGTGTGCCGTCGAATGTGTTTTCAGGAAGTGAGTCCGCCCATGGAATCCGCAGCTACGTGGGAAGAAAGCACACTTGCCGGAGCCGCCTCCCCAGCGGAGGCTTTGCTCTGGACATCTGCTGGCTCCTGCGGATTCCCTGCTCTCCAGCTTCTTACAAATGGAATCAAACAGTAGTTACTCATTTTGTGTTGGCTTCTCTCAGACTTATGTTTGTGAGGTTCACCCATATGCAGTGTGGTTGTAGATTTTTATTTTCATTGAAATACACCACAATTTATTTCTCCATTCTGCTAGTGGGCATTTGGGTTATTTCCAGGTTTTTTTTGGATAATATGAAAAGTGCTGCTATCAACACCCATATACAAATCTTTTGGTACAGATGTGCTGCGATCAGTTGGATTTATATGGAGAGGGTGAATGACTATGTCGTGGGGGATGCAAACATACGACTTTACTCGTACGTACCAAACAGGGTCCGGAGGCCGGTTATGTCAATTTATATTACCATTGTATAAAAGTTTGTTTTGTGCTACATGCTTTCCAAACTGGGAATTGTTAGCCTTTTTCATTTTAACCGTTCTGATAGAAGGTAGTATGATCCTGTTGGCGATTTGCCAGTTAGAGAACCCCTTCTGTGTCATGCCTGTTCAAGTAATTTGTCTATTTTTTCCCTAATGGGTTGTCTACCTTTTCTTACTGATTCATAGGCATTTTAAAAATATCTTCTGGATATGAATACTCCATTGGATAGATTTATTGCAAATACATTCTCTCATCTACTGGGTTGCCTTGTCACTGACAGGATGGTCTCTTTTGAGGAATGGAAATTCTTAATTTTAATGTATAGTAGTATAAAATAATTTTTAATTTTTTTCTTTTTGCATAAGACTTTTTGTGCATGTGTGTGTGTGTGTGTGTGTGTGTGTGTGTGTGTGTGTTTCTTATTGAATATATTTCCCTACCCCAAGGGCAAGAAGAGAGCATTCTCTGTTTTTTTCTTAAACTTTATTGTCTTATCTTTTAATTTGAGATCTGCAATATTATGATGTGTGGTGGTTAATTTGTTCCTGGATGGGATTAACATGTAAATCAGTGAACTTTGATTAAGCAGATTGCTCTCTGTTGCGTGGGTGGGCCTCATCCAATCAGTTGAAGGCTGAATGGACCCAAATGACCAGCTTTCTTGAGCAAGAGGGGATTTTTCTTTCTATTTTTTTAAATTTAAATTCAATTAGCCAACATGTAGTACATAATTAGTTTTAGGTGTAGTGTTCAATGATTCATCAGTTGCATATAACACCCAGTGCTCATCATATCACGTGCCAAGAGGCGATTTTCTAGCAGACTGCCTTCGGACTTCATCCAGACCACAGGCTTTCCTGGATCTCGAACCTCAGAGGCCCTTCATGTTTTGGACTTACCAGCCTCCATAATCACCTGAGCCAATTCCTAATAATAAACATCTTTCTGTATATACACACATTTATTCTGTTTTTCCGGAGAATGCTGGCTAACACATGGTGCAAGATGGAGGTCAAGATACATTTTTCAGTGTCCCGGAGCTCCCAAGTTTAACCCCAGAGCTCCATGGGAACCCAGTTTAATATTATTTGTCTAGAACTCCTATATAAAGCATTCTGTCGATGTACCATTTACTGCTGCTTCTAGCTGCTCATTTTTCCTTAGAGTCAGTTTGGAGTCTCTGTAGTGTGGGAATGAGCCTCAGAATGGGAGGAAATGGCTTGTCAGAGGGGCTGCCTTTGACATCTGAGCAGGGATGCCCTGCCATGAAGTACAGTTGGACCTGTCAAGGGCAGGGGCCATGAAGAAGGGCCATATGAGGGGAGAGAGGTGAGCTGTGGGGAAGACGGTGAGGAGAATCTGGAACATATGCCTTGGTCTCAGTGGGAGAATGGCGGCCAGGCTGATGGGAGCTGGGAGCCATGTTAGCTCAGTGCTGGGTAAGGTTGTGGCCGCCGTGTCTCCGCTACATCCTCTGACTCTGCGTCTCACTGTATAAGCCCAACTCTGTCTTACCTGGTTTTCCGTGTTCATCAGGATGCTTGTTTCTGAGACATAATCATACTCAGATGGTGGCAAGCTGGAAAAGCGATGGAGGAGGAGGCGGCATTCAGAGTCCCTTGGACTTTTGGACTTGTAATTATGTGCAACCCTGCCCCTTGGGACCTGAAGGCACCCCAGGGAAAACTGTCCTATCAGGCAATGCATTTTTATTATCCTTTATCTCCACCTGAGCTACCCCATTGAATCTGCAATTTGTTACATAAATTGTATGGGTGCTTTTGGATTTATTGACTGTAAGGTTGGAGACTAGTATTTGCATGGTTTGCCCTTTCAGATCCGTAACAGCTATTGGAATTCTGGAGCGTGTGTCTTTTAGATTTAATTCAGCCAAGGAGTATCGGTTAGTATAAACAAGGCTCTGATGAAATTTCCCATCGAGGATGAGTTATGAAGTAGACTCTTGACTAAGATATCACAATTCATATAGGTGCTTGCTTGATTCCTGGAAAGGCAAGGATTCTGCAGGATTCGAATGTTAGTCAAGTGTCCTTTTTATAAATCCTCCCTTCCTTCTCACCTTTTTTTGCCTCAGTGATCCCGTGGAAAATGAGGAGGGAGAATTTTAAATTGCATTATTTAAGACTAGGTTTTATATATAGGCCAGGCTTACAGCCAGACTTAGGGAAGGCACGTTTATTTTGGGGTCCATGCAGATATATTTGTTAACTGAATGAGCAAAAATCACAAGTATTACTTTTAAAATAAAAGCTCTCATTTAAACTCTGCATTGTTCCCTGAGTGTTAAGCCCTGGAAAAAATGATCCCTTTTGTGAATATCTAGTTATTCATGCTGTGTTCTATCACTATTATAATCAATACACAATTTTTAGGACAATTAAACCGCTCATCCTCATGAAAATTTATCCAGTTGTTACTATAGCTACCAAAGTGCAAGAAACAAAGCAAAGCAAAACAAACAAACAGAAAAATCTTTCTCTGTTGTGAAGACAAAAAAAAAAAAAAGTCAGCATTGGAGAATCCTTGAAGCATTGAAATTCTATGTAAAAGAATCCATAGTTATTATTATAGAGGTCTTTCTCCTCTGACCTCTCCGAAGGACTACCAGATCGTTTTTTCCAGGATTTGCTGCTTCTGCATTCCTTGGTGGTGGATGCTACAAAAAGGCCAGCCAGAATCTTGTGCTGAGTGAGCCATCGGCTTCTTGATGCTGCGGCCCTGTGCTTGGATTCCAGTAAGTGACGGATTCGAGAATATCATTTGATGGCAGATAGAAAGTGTGAACACACAGGGATATGCTGTACAATGGCCTGTTAAGTTGGCTCCTAGGAATTGAATATTTACGTTGGTGTCCCTTACTGTGTCACCCTGTTTTATGCAAGGGGAAGTATCTGAGCGGAAAACAGGGCATGGCTGAGGTTAGGTCCTGAAGGTGGAGGCCATGGTCAGGGCAAGAGCAGATCGGGACCCGACTCGGGTCAGAGGCAAGCTATCCAGAGGACGTTTGATTTGCAGAAAGATGTGAGTCGAGTTACAGTCTAAGATTCGGGTCTGCCGGGTTGCCGAGAACACAAAGCAAAGGAATCTGCCAAGTGTGCAGTAGAATGTATTAGTGAAGGTTCTCCGGAGACCCAGAACCAGCAGGACGCACACACGCACGGAACGAGGTCTATTGTAAGGAACTGGCTGACAAGGGTAACAGGCACGGGGACGCAGGCTGGAGACGTAGGTGTGCTGCTGTCCCAGCACAAATCTAAACTCTGTCTGTCTGTCTGCTCTTACTCAGGGGGTGGGGGGTGGGTCTTTCCTTCTGTTCAGGCCTTCAGCGAATTGGTTGAGGCCCACCAACCTTGTGGAGAGCACTCCGATTTCCTCAATGCTCATCAATTTAAATGCTAATCTCATCTAAAGACACCTTCGAAGAAACACCCAGAATAATGGTTGACAAACTAATCTGGGTACCGTGGCCCAGCCAAACTGCTGTGTGAAATGACCTGTCCTGTCAGTCTGGATAATACAACATTTTCGAAAGGGGGAGCCCTTCTTCCACAAGGTAGAGCAAAGTGAGTGTGCTTTCGGACAAGAACCTGATCCGTTTGCTGCGTATGGTGCTAGGCATGTTGCCCTACTGCACTCCGAGGGGCACATGGACCCCACCCCCTTCTTTGTTGAAGTGGGAGAGACTGGCAGAAAGACTCCGCACTCCATTAGTGGGCTGCACGGTGGGCCTTTGCAATGTCAACCGCGAGGGAAAAAAAAAAACGCCGAGGGAAGTGGAGAGCTTTTATGATCAATATTGAGAATGCAAATATATACCCTGCGAAGTCGGATCTGATTACTATCTCGACCTAGATAAGCTTAAGCTGTTTGCATATCGCCTGTGTGTCCCTACGCAGGCTCTCTGTCTCTCCAAGGTGTGGATCCTCTGGGAGCAGGACAGACACCCCAGCACAGCGGGGGAGAGAGAACAAAGAGGGCCCTGCCTGCCTGCCTGGTGCCTCTCGGGCTGATCCAAAGGCACAGCTGCCAAGGACATCAAAGGGAACCGGCTTCCAGGGATGCGGGCGTGGAGGAGATCAGACAAGCTGGCACTTAGCGGTTTCCTTTTATTTTCGCATGCTTACCAAGGCCTCGGCCCCCTGCAGTTGGATTCATTTCAGCCTCAGCAGAGGCTTGCTTCCAGAAGTGCCTCTGTTTGCATAGGACAGAAGTGTGCAGAAATGGGTGTGAAGACACTGATGGGCATATCCAGATATCTTTCTATAATCCTTTAGTTTTCTGGCTACAAACGAAGTCATGTTACATAGAAGAAACAAAATAATAAAGGAAAAAAATCAAAGCCACCCAGCATTAAATAATCAATTAATAGTGAGTGTTTGGGTGTGCCGGGTAGGTACTGTGCTCCAAAAAACTGCTAGGGAGACACATACATTCCGTGTGCTGCATAGACGTCCGTACAGATGAATTCACCCATGTTATCCTCTTGGATTGTCTTTTCTTGTGTGCTTGTGCGCGCGTGCGTGTAAGTTGTTAAAAGCCTACCTGTGCAAGTTTGTACAGTTTTTATTCAAAATAGAGGAACTGGGGATGCCTGGGTGGCTCAGTTAAGAGTTTGCCTTCAGCTCAGGTCCTGATCTCAGGGTCCTGGGATCAAGCCTCGAATCGGGCTCCCTGCTCAGTGGGGAGCCTGCTTCTCCCTTTGCTGTTTCCCCTGCTTGTGCTCTCTCCCTCTCTCTGATAAATCAATACACAAATAAATCAAATCTTCAGGATGCGGGAATTGTTTGTATGGCTCTGGATATTGCCTTTTCACTTAAAAATCACTTGTGAGCTTTACTTCATGTCATTAATATGGAGTCATGTCATTTATTTAATTCTCTCTCTGATTCGATATTTAGGTTGATTTTAATTTTTTGCAACTATAGAAGATGTTATGGTCTTTCGGGCACATGCACCAGTGCTTATTAGTATTATTTTTTTTAGGGCAGATTCTCAGAAACTCGAAAGACAGGATCCCAGACGGTGAACAGTGTCAACAGCTTTTTCGCCTGTTGCCAAGTCGCTTCTTTGGAAACGTCCACCAACGTAGAGCCCCCTCCAGTGGTCCACAACGTCGTTAATGCTTTTCCCGTTAATTAGTATTGACTGGTATTTTTAAAATTGCCTAATGAATTCAGAAAGGAAGAGAGCACATTTTAATTTGCATTTTGTGATGACTCACAGAGATCACAGGGTCTGGGTGAGTGCGGATTGTTCTCCGTCTGGGCTCCCTGGAGGGGGCCCCCCCAGAACCAGGCAGGGCAGAGTTGGGATGGGGTGTATGTGTTTAGAAGAGGTCTGTTCTCAGATTTTGTGGTAGAGAGGAAGTGAAACAAAGTGGGGGTGGATCAAATGAGTGGAAAAGCTAAGCAGGGAAACGGGGCGAGTAGAGGGCGACAGGACCGGGGTGACCAGTCACTGTGGAGAGGGATACTGGTCCTGTAGAGACTGACTGTGGGCTCTGAAGTCAGAGGGCTGCATGCGGGTCCCAGCTCTGCATTTGGTACCCGTCTGACCCTGGTGAAGTTACTTAACTTTCCTGTGGCTCAGTTTATCACCTAAAAATAAGGATGACAAGAATATTCACTTCCAAGAATTTTGGAGAGGATCTAGTAATGGGTGCATCAGACTTAGAATCCTTAGGACTTAGAATCATGCCTGACTTTTGATGGACAGGCCATAAATGTAACCTGTTCTTCCACACACTCAAGTACATACTTCTGGGGACAGGTTCCCCAATGAACCACACTGCATTGGACACCAAGTTCTTCTGGTGTCGAATTTCCAGAACATGAATGGCTTTGCAATCTCTGTGTCCTCTCCTCACGTGGATTTTCTTGTCTCATCTCCCTCCCTTCCTTTCATAAATATTTCTCGTGGACTTCCTATTGCCACACACTGTCCTAGACATAAGGAGTAGGGTGGTGTCTTAGTCCGTTTGGGCTCTTATAACAGAAAGAACACAGACTGGGTGGCTTCTGAGCAACAAAGCTTTATTTCTCACGGTGCTCGAGGCCTGGCAGTCCAAATTCATGGGGCTGCAGATCTGGTGTCTGGTGGGAGACTGCTTCCTCATACGTGGCTGTCTTCCTACGGCAGCCTCACATCGTGAAAGGAGTAGCTAGCACTTATGGGGTCCTCATTATAAGGGCACTAATCCCGGGCCTGAGAGGTGTACCCTCATGACCTCATCATCTCCCAGAGGACCTGCCTCCTAAAACCATCACACTGGGAATTAGGGTTTCAACATATACATTTTTGGGGGGACATGCACATTCAGTCTGTACTAAGTGGTGACCAAACCAGATGAAAATCCCTGTGCTCATGGACCTTAAGATCCAGTGGACGGGTCTTGTACATGCTCCATGCTTTTCTGATTATGTGATTATTCATGTGCTCCATGGAATGATCTTCTCCCTCATTGTTCACCATGAAATCCTCTCCTTCCTTAACATCCAGCTCAAATTCTACTTCCTTCCTCCAAATCATCCTTGACTCCTTCAGCTAGAATTCAGGTCACCTATGGATTGGGCATGTGGTCTACAGTGAGCCCTAGTGATGGTTTCCTTGAATATTTAAACCTCTCATTCTTCACCTCCTTGCTGACACTCATCAGTGGTTATTTATGTTAGTGACCCTTCTCTCCTATGAAACTTAAAGCTGTTTGCAGATAATGTCCAGGACATATCCATCTTTGTCTCTCTCACATGGCCAAGCACAGGGCCATATGTGTAACTGATGATTAATAAATGTTTTTTGAAGGAAATAAGTGGAGGAGGCAGCTGGCATGATTAATGTTGTTTCATATGGGCATACATCAGGCACTAACCAGCTGACAGAAGAAACAAAGTACTGTCCTTAGGACAAATGGATGGGGGTCCCTCCCAGTGAGTCCTGGGGACAGTCAGTGGTGGTGTCCTGGAATTCTTCATGGTAATGGCATTTCAGGTATAAAGGGTGAACTGTGAAATTTGATTACCCCCTAGTGCCTTTTCCAAAGGGTTCTTGCCCAGCCCATCTTCCTTGGACCCTCAGATAGTGTATGAGTTTCTTCTGGCTGCTGTAACAAATTATAAAGTTCTGGCTTAAAATAACACAGATTTATTATTTTACTGTTCTGGAGGTCAGAAGTCCAAAATGGATTTTGGTGGGCTCAAATCAACGCGTCGGCAGGGCTGTGTTCCTTCTGGAGGTTCTAGAGGAGAATCTCTCCCTTGCCTTCTCCAGCTTCTAGATGCAGCCCCATTCCTTGGCTCATGGCCCCACATGGCTCCAACCTCTGTTTCTGTTGTTACGTTTCCTTCTCTGACTGGACCCTCCTGCGTCCCTCATGTGATGGATATTGGGCCAACCCAGATAATCCACATTATCTCCCCATCTCAAAGTCCTAAATTTAATCCTATCTGCAAAGTCCCTTCTGCCATATAAAGTATTATATTCACATGTCCTGGGGATTAGGACATGGATGCCCTCAGGAAGATCATAATTCTCTCTATCATAGATGTTAGTGTCTTCACTTCCTTGGTTTCCAGGTCTCCACATGGGGCTGGAGTTGACAGATGGAAGCAGCGTCTTTCTTGGTATTATAAACGAATTAGAGCATGAGGCCTGTGCGTATTCTGTTTTAAGAACAGCAGGTGCTCATGACTGTAGTGCCCATCCTTCCTGACTTAGCATTCTGCCATGACAGTGCCCCCGACTTGCAGACCTACTTCTTGAATGTTCTACCCTGTTTTCCATACTTCCGTTCCCATACTTCTGTTCCTTAGAACAATAGGGAAATGGAATGGTGACCCTGAAAATCAAATGGGATGGCTTTGAGGGTAGAGGTGGACGAGAGTTGGGGAGAGAAGCAGAATTCATATCTATGCTATTTTAATTTTTGTCAAGATGATGGAATATCTTATTAGGCTAGTTTGCCCCCAAAATATTAAAAAATATATATTTTGCACATGGGGAATGTTGTTTTTTCTGAATATTATCATATTTTAATCCTATACTTGTGGATTTTTCCCCCCAGAAATGTAAAGTATATTGTTTGGAAAAGCAATAAAAAATTATGACAGATAAATGTCTGTGGTTTAATCCACCCAGTCTATGATGTTTTTGTTATAGCAGCTGGAGCTAAGGCTCATACTTAAATCAGTACCACGATGCACTCTTTTGTGTTTCTTTTGCTTTCTTCATGCAGTTCTTTCCTGATTATAACTTGCAACAGTATCTACCATGGATGACTGCAGGGTCACCCCCCACTGGGAGGTGATGCTACTGGTTTCATTTTGAACAATTACATATGTTAAAAGTAAAATATTGGACTGGTCCATACGATTTATTCCTGGTTAGTGGATGACTGACTTTTGTCTGCATCATAAGACGAATTGATCATGGTCATTACCCCAACAACTAAAGTTTCTCTTTTGTGATATCAGCCATTAATAATTTATTTACAAGCATTTCCTCTGAGAAGCTATTGATAGCACAAGAAATATTACACAAATGTTATATGGGAAAGTTGGACAGTTCCATTGATACTCTCACGGAGCTAATTAGAAAGCTTGCAGGAATAAACTGAGAGGAGAGACGTTGTCTATGCATTATCCTGACAACACAAATAGCAGTCTATTTCAGGTTTACTTATTTATTTATTTAAAAAAAGATTTTATTTATTTATTGGACACAGAGAGAGAGATCACAAGTAGGCAGACAGGCAGGCAGAGAGAGAGAGGGGGAAGCAGGCTCCTTGCCAAGCAGGGAGCCCGATATGGGCCTCGATCCCAGGACCTGAGATCATGACCTAAGCCGAAGGCAGAGGCTTTAACCCACTGAGCCACCCAGGTGCCCTATTTCAGGTTTATTTTATAGAAAATAAAAAAGAAGCACATGTTTGTTCCTCCTTACATTGTGGTCTGGGATAGGCTTGTATGTCTAGGATAAGAAAAGAAAAATGAAAATGTCATAACTGTAGTTAATGTGTTAAGTGTCCAAAAGAAAATTTTGATTTCATTACTGTTTGGAAGTGAAGCTCATTATGCCCAGTGGGTATTTAATATCTGCGAATTAAAAATTAATTTGTAATATTAAATTCAATCCAGGTTATTTACTTATTTTTAATAACATATAATGTATTATTTGTTTCAGGGGTACAGTCCTACACAATTCACAGCACTCACCATAGTACATACTGTCCCCAATGTCCATCACCCCACCACCCCTCAACCCTCCCTCCCCCCTCCCCTCCAGCAACCCTCAGTTTGTTTCCTGAAATTGAGTTTCTTATGGTTTGTTTCCCTCTTTGGTTTCATTTTGTTTCATTTTCCCCTCCCTTCCCCTATTATACTCTGTCTTGTTTCTCAAATTCTTCATATCAGTGAGATCATATGATAATTGTCTTTCTCTGATTAAATTATTTTGCTTAGCATAATACCCTCTTGTTCCATCCATGTCATTGCAAATGGCAAGATTTTTGTTTTTTGGATGGCTGCAGCGTGTTCATATATATTTATATATGACATCTTCTTTATCAATTCACCTGTTGATGGACATCTAGGCTCTTTCTATTTTTTTTTTTAAGATTTTATTTATTTATTTCACAGAGGGAGAGAGATCACAAGTAAGCAGAGAGGCAGGCAGAGAGAGAGGAGGAAGCAGGCTCCCCGCTGAGCAGGCAGCCTGATGCGGGCCTCGATCCCAGGACCCTGAGATCATGACCTGAGCCGAAGGCAGAGGCTTTAACCCACTGAGCCACCCAGGCGCCCTAGGCTCTTTCTATTTGGCTATTGTAGACGTTACTGCTATAAACATTTGGGTGTATGTGCCCCTTTTGATCACTACATTCGTACCTGTTGGGTAAATACCCAGTAGTTCAATTGCTGTTCGTAGGGTAACTCTATTTTCAACTTTTTGAGGAACCTCCACACTGTTTTCCAGAGTGGCTGCACCAGCTTGCATTCCCACCAACAGTGTAGAAGGGTTCCCCTTTCTCCGCATCCTCACCATCTGTCGTTTCCTGAGTTGTTAATTTTAGCCATTCTGACTGGTGTGAGGTGGTATCTCACTGTGTTTTTTTTTTTTTTTAAGATTTTATTTATT
>LNAC01000093.1:2302413-2427791 GCA_002007465.1 Ailurus styani | reverse complement strand
AGCCCGATGCGGGCCTCGATCCCAGGACCCTGAGATCATGACCTGAGCCGAAAGCAGAGGCTTTAACCCACTGAGCCACCCAGGCGCCCCGCTTGCGGAGTTTTTGTTCCCTGAACGCTTTCCGTACCGCGGTGGAGGCCGGGACTGAAGATGGCGGCTCCCGGTCTCCGACCCGGAGGAGCCGAGAGTTCGGGGGCCTCGGTCCTCAGTGCCCTCGGAGAAGAGCCGTCAGTCCTCCCGTGTCCTGGTCTCCGTCGCTCTCTGAGCTCCCCCGGCCTGTGACCAAGCGTCTCTATCTCTGGCGCGCAGCCCCGTTTAGAATCTCCCAACCGGCAGATTCCTGCAGCCGCTCGCGCGCCGCGCCTCCCGGAGGAGGAAGGTGAGTCTCTCCAGATCTTCCACTTGTGGGGTTACTGCTCCAAGAATAGTGGCCCGACTGTGCCTCGGGTCACAGTGTAAGGTGACCCCAAACTGAGAGCCCCCCTCGGCTCTGTCTCTGCAGCCGGCTTCCCCCCTCAGATCCGTGGGAGCTCTGCCACACTCAGCCACCCCCGGTCTTTCTGTGACCCCGTGGGGCCTGAGACCACACTGTCCCCGCGAGGGCTCCACCCTCTGTTTAACCTCTGGGGCGACGTCCCTCCGTGCAGCCGACTTCTGCAAGTTCCGGTTTTGTGCTCCACTCCTCTCTGACTTGCTGGTAAGTGCCGTTGGAGGCTCCCTCCCCCCACAGTCTATTTCCCCGTGTATCTCCTTGGATTCACTTCTTCTCACGTCCTACCTTCCAGAAGCGGTCGCTTTTCTGTTCCTAGAATTGCTGCTCTTCTTCTCTTTAATCTCCTGTTGAGTTTGTAGGTGTTAAGAATGGTTTGATAACTATCTAGTGAACTCCTGGGACCTGATGATATTTAGGTCCCTTGCTCCTCTGCCATCTTGCTCCTCCTCCCAGGTTATTTACTTTAACTAGATAATATATTATAAATTATATTATAAAGTATATATTATAAAGCAGAGATACTATCTTTTTTTTAAGATTTTATTTATTTATTTGACACAGAGAGAGAGATCAAATCACAAGTAGGCAGAGAGGCAGGCAGAGAGAGAGGAGGAAGCAGGCTCCCTGCTGAGCAGAGAGCCCGATGCGGGCCTCGATCNATCCCAGAACCCTGAGATCATGACCTGAGCCGAAGGCAGAGGCTTTAACCCACTGAGCCACCCAGGCGCCCAGAGATACTATCTTAATGGAGACTTAGAAACAGAGGTGATATTTTTGGAAATCATCAGAGATCATTTTTCAACTCTGTATTTTCTTTAACCTTCAGAAATATGTTATATTAAAGAACATATTTTTTCTTCGGTGGAGTATATAATCATGTTGTCTAAAAGAATTCCTTCTATCGTCTCTACAAATGGAAAACAACTTTAAAAATGTNTAAGGCTTTTTCTTAAAAAGCTTGAGTGCGGGCGCCTGGGTGGCTCAGTGGGTTAAAGCCGCTGCCTTCAGCTCAGGTCATGATCCCAGGGTCCTGGGATCGAGGCCCACATCGGGCTCTCTGCTCAGCAGGGAGCCTGCTTCCTCCTCTCTCCTCTCTCTCTGCCTGCCTCTCTGCTTACTTGTGGTCTCTCTCTCTCTGTGTCAAATGAATAAATAAAATCTTTAAAAAAAAAAAAATAAAAATGTTGGCTTTTAATTCATTTCTGACCTCTAGAAAACAGTAACTTTTAGCTTCTCAGTTGAGTGGACTGGATTTTGTAATTGGTGAGTCTTCTATTTAAGATGGGTGAGGACAGGACACCTGAGTGGCTCAGTTGGCGAAGCATTTGCCTTTGGCTTAGGTCATGATCCCAGGGTCCTGGCAGTGAGTCCGTGTCGGTCTCCCTGTTCAGTGGGGGGCCATCTTTTCCTTCTCACTTTGCCTGATGCTCCCCCTGCTTGTGCTCTCTCTTTCTCTCTGGTAAATGAATAAATAAAATCTTAAAAAAAAAATAACGTAAAATGGGTAAGGATCCAGATGGTTGCTTGTAGGTTGGTTTTTGTGAGCTTTGAGTTTCTGTTCGTGAACTGTGGTTGGCTTTTGCAGAGCAGCCTGCTAAGGCAGCAGGTGCCTGAAGCCCTTTTTAGATAAGCCTGTAACAGGGACACCCCCCTTCATAAGGGCAGCACCAGGAGAAAGAGACACCACCTGACCTCATCAGCCAGAGGTCCCAGGACTGTTCCCCAAATGGCTGCCTCTCCTCACCAGGGGTGCGTCTCTCCTCACCAGCACTTGCTTCTGTGCTCACCTTCTTCTGGGCTCCTCTTTGTGGATGGCTCCCAGCCCTTCCAGGAGACCCCCAGCTTCAACTTTCATGGGCCCCGGTCTTTGTGTCCCAGAGCACTGACTGAACCTAACATCTCAGTGCTCCGGTGAACAGCCCTACAATGCTGGTTTTCGTTTTGCTCTCTCGCAGTGTTGCGGGAGGAGTAAAAAGCTTATTTAGTGCATTGTGTGTCTGAGTTAGAGGAGAAACTATAAGCATGGAACCAAAAGATCTTTGGAGAAAATCAAATCCAAGTGTTCAGCTGATGAGGACGTTTCCAGGACACCAGGGACCACACTGAGTGATTTACATGCATTGGTTCATCGAGGTTTATGAGGCAAGCGTTGGGAACCCCTTGTTACACAGCTGGGGAAATCCAGGCTTATGGAGGTAAAGGAATTTGCTCTGCTCCTCGGTGGTGGAGTTGGGATTCTGACCCTGGTCCTTCCTCCCCATGTCCATGCTCTTTATGGTGACAGCCATCACCGACCTGCCACTTGTTGTTCAGCCATTATTCTGAACACCTTACCTGTATGAACTTGTTTACTTCTTCCCGCAAAGCCATAAGGTAGGTGCTATCACCATCATCCCCATTTCAAGCTTGAGAAGATGAGGCAAATGAGTGCTAAAGAGAAATGAGCTAGGAAGCCCTAAAAAGATGTGGCAGAGCCTTAAATGTGTATTACTAAGGGAAGGAAGCCAGTCTGAAAAGGCTCCATGTTGTAGGATTCCAACTCTGACGTGCTGGAAAACACAAAACTGTGGAGACAGGAGGAAGATCCGTAGTTGCCACAAACTGAAAGAGTGATGGAGGACAAAGAGGTGGATCACAGAGGGATTTTAGGGCATGGAGACTACTCTGTGGGTCAGACACTGTAGTGATGCATATGCGCAGTGTCTGTTTGCCCAAACCTGTGGAATGTACAAGAGTGACCCCCAAAGTGAACTAGGGACTCCGCCTGGTAATAATCTGTCAGTGTAGGTTCATCGGTTGTAACAAAGGAACCATCGGGTGGGGATGCGGATAGTGGGGGAGGCTGCTCATGTGTGGCGGTGGGAGAATATGGGAAGTGTCTGTACCTTTGTCTCAATTTTTTTGTGAGCCTGAAAATGCCTTAAAATGTTAAATCTTGTGGCGCCTGGCGGGCTCAGTCAGTAGAGCATACAATTCTTACCTCAGGGTTGGAAGTTTGAGCCCCATGTTGGTTGTAGATATTATTTAAAATAAATAAATAAATAAAAAAGTCTTGAGAAAATCTATGGAAAAGGAAAGAAGAAAAGAAAATGAGGCCAGAGAGGTTAAGTCATTGCCTGAGTTCCCATAGCCAGCAAGTGGCAGAAGCAGGATGGCCCAGAACCCATGCTTGTAATCCCCGTGGTGTGTGGTCCCTCGAAACCTACTGCATCCTTAGCCCTTTCCTGAGTGTATTACCTGTATTAACTCATAAATCTTCTGTGCTCTTTCTGTTAGGGAGACTAGTTAGCTTCGTCTGTTTGGGCTGCCGTAAGAGATTCCTGTAGGCCAGGTGGCTTCAACAACAGACATTTCCTCTCAGAGTTCTGGAGGCTGGAAGGCTTAGCTCACCATCAGGACAGGTTCTGGTGGGGGACTTCGTCCTGCCATGAAGCCAGCTGGGTGCTCATGTGGTGGGGAGAGTGGAGGCAAGCAAGTCCACTCCTGTATTCTCTTATAACGGCAATGATCCCATCAGCAAGGTTCCCTCCCAGTGGCCCCATCTCCATCCTATAGGAATGAAGATTTCCACCTGCGAATTTTGGAGGGACATGAGCACCTAGTTCATAACACAAACTCCCCATAGCCTCTGGCTGGTATTGTATTTGGGTCTTGGGATTACCCATCTGGTTTTTCCTGGACCGAGGAAGCTCCCAGGGCAGGGGGACTTAAATACTTATACCAGGAAGGTCCCAGGAAAATTGGGACAGGTCAGTCCCCCACACCTCACCATATTTACTTTCAATCTAGTGACATTTTTTCATACTGTGTAGTTTCATTTGTCAGGTGATCCCCTTCTTTGTTGTGTGGGTGACTCACGCTCATTTCTGACTTGTGTGTGTGTGTGTGTGTGTGTGTGTGTGTGTGTGTGATTCCACCTGCCCAGAATGTCCTTTGTCTCCCCGTGGGGGCTGGTGGTTTCCCCCATGCTTTACCAGCTCCTCAGTGCTAACACAGGTCTTCTTCCCACCATTGTCCTGACTGTGCCAACCATGCCAGCTACCTTATGGGACTTCAGATTTTAGAGGGCTCACCAGGAACCCAAGGACCAAAAATGATACTGATTCTTGGCCATGTGTGTTTCCTAGTCTTTTCCTAGAATGGGATGCTTTGGAAATAAGTCTCCAGAAATAAGTGTCCCTCTTCCCAGCCCTTCCACCATTATTGAACATGGCGCCTGTGGCGGTTGGCTCCAGATCTGTGGGGACAGGGTCAGGTGGCATTGTTCACATGACACATTGGGGCTGCCCCTTTACTTAGCTCCCCACGCCGTCCTATTGTGGTGGTAACGCATGGACCCCTGGCATTAGCTCGGTGGGGAGATGGTGATCCATGTCTGTGTAGCTTGTCCCTTTGTCCCAGCAGGGCTACCTCGGATGTGCCTGTGTGTCAATAGGGACCCAGTGCCAGGGCAGGAAGAACCTATTGTGATACAGGCGATCTTCCTCCAAGTCCTAGAAACCTAGGAAAGAAAGACGCTTGTCTGCTTTCTACTGTCGTGATTGGTGGAATGCGTCATGAAAAATGTACACAAAGAAATTGGATAATGACAAGGAAAATTAACACCTCTCTACATATGGTGAGAGACATATGCACATGACAACAACAGGTGTTGTGGAGGATTTCTGGAAACAGGAGTAGACAAACCCATGGCTGGACTTGCCCACAGAGGGTGTTCTTTGCATGCAATTATTTGTTTTTGTTGTTATTTTGTTTTGTTTATTTGCAGTTACTCATTTGAGTCAATTTCATTGACATACTGGGACCTTGTAGAAGATGTGTGGTGTTGGTCTCTGCCCTGACCTCCTTGGGCAGACTTCTTTTTCCTATGTAAGTGTGTGTGCATGCACGCATTTGTGTTCATGTGTGTGTGCATGTGCAGGGGTGTGTGTGTGTGTGTGTGTGTGGCCTGGAGCATTGTTTTGCTTTTAGCAGTGGCGCCTGGATCTGCAGGCTTTTAGAGTTGGCACAGCTTGTACATGCAGAGAGCTCAAAAAGCCCTTGGTGGGTCACCACCAGTATGTGGCTGGTGTGTGAGCCTACAAATGCAGCCTCCCTGCCTTGGCTTGGGACGTTGTGAGGTGCTGAACTCCCGTGGATCAGGCTCACGCCCCCTTGGTGGGCATTGTTTAAGTCCTGCTGTCTCTGCTGCCCTCCTCTGCTTTTCCTGCTCTCTTGCCTGTCACTGGTTCCCCCTCTCAGGATCTGCTTCTGGGAAACCCAACCTGAGACAGAACTAGAATTGACTGAATAAATTGTGGGTTCCTCCTCCCCCAAGGGTTATGCAGCCACCAGAAGTGATGACTTAGAAGGGTAATTATGGATTCACAAAGGTTTGGTGGAAAACACACTTGACCATTTCGTGTATATGGTATTTAATGTTTGTAAGAAAAAGCTGAGGACAGTGTTACGGACTTAGTGTCTGTGTCCCGCTAAACTCCAAGTGTTGTAGCCCTGCCCCCTGATGGGATGTGTTGGGGGGGGGCTGTGGGAGGCGAGTAGGTCTTGAGGGCGGAGCCCCAGTGCATGGGATGAGAGCTGAGAAATGCCCCTTGCCTCTTCTGCCGTGGGAAGAAACAGTGAGAAGGAGGCAGCTGTGCATGATTTGGGAAGCGGGCTCTCCACACACACCGAATCTGCTGACATCTTGACCTTGCACATCCCGCCTTCAGAGATGTGGAGTGTAAATGTCTGTTGTTTAAGCCACCCAGCCTGTGGTATTTTGTTACAGCAGCTCAGTCTTCCTAAAACCTCAAAATGTGTGATAGGAATTATGTTCAGGATAAAGGGTAATTTTCATGTACTTCTATTAGCTTGCTTATACCCCCTAGTTTTTCTATATTAAAAATAACAGAGGTGCCTGGGTAGCTTGGTTGGTTAAGCATCTGCTTTCAGCTCAGGTCATGATCCCAGAGTCCTGGGATTGAGTCCCGATTCAGGCTCCTTGCTCAGCGGGAGCCTGCTTCTCCCTCTACTTCTCCGTCTTCCCCACCTTCTCTTACTCATGCTCTCTCTCAAATAAATAAATAAAATCTAAAATTATAATAAAAAATAACAGCTAACATTGATTAAATGCTTACTAGTACAAAGATCTGTGATAAGTACTTTATATACATTGCTCAATCCTTACAACACCCCAGGAAATAGACATGGTTATGAATTGTTTGTTAGATTTGACAACTAAGGCACAGAGAATTCAAGGAACCAACCTGAAGTTACACAGCTAGTGAGTGTGTGAGCTGAAATTCATTCTGGTTGGACCTCAGAGCTCATCCTCTGAATCACTACCATCTACTTTCTTCCAAATTATCTTGCCTTACTATGCTGTCAATTTCTAAAAGTTTAATGTTAAAAAAATTCTCCTATATACTCTTTTTTGTAACAGTATAATTATACACATCAATGGATGAATGGATAAACAAAATATGGCATACACAAAGTGAAATAAGTCAAGCAGAGAAAGTCAATTATCATATGGTTTCACTTACTTGTGGAACATAAGGAATAACATGGAGGACATTAGGAGAAGGAAAGGAATGAATTGGGGCAAATCGGAGGGGGAGATGAACCATGAGAGACTGTGGACTCTGAGAAACAAACTGAGGGCTTTAGAGGGGAGGGGGGTGAGGGGGGATGGGTGAGCCTGGTGGTGGGTATTAAGGAGGGCATGTATTGCATGGAGAACTGGGTGTGGTGCATAAAATATGAATCTTGGAACACTACATCAAAAACTAATGAGGGCGCCTGGATGGCTCTGTGGGTTAAAGCTTCTGCCTTCAGCTCAGGTCATGATCTCAGGGTCCTGGGATCGAGCCCTGCATCGGGCTCCCTCCTTGGCAAGGAGCCTGCTTCCTCCTCTCTCTCTGCCTGCCTCTCAGCCTTCTTATGATCTCTCTCTCTCTCTCTCACTCTGTCAAATAAATTAAAAAAAAAAAAACTAATGATGTATTTTATGGTGACTAACAACACAAAAAAATACGTCATACGCATACAGTGGAGTATTATTCAACCTTAAAAAGGAAGGACATTCTGACCCATTCTACATACAATGTGCATGAACCTTGAAAACATTATGTAAAGTGAAATGAGCCTGCCACAAAAGGACGTGATTGTCTGATTCCATTGACAAGGGGTCTCTGGAGTAGACAAATTCACAGGGACAGCGAGTAGGCGGGTGGTGGCCAGGGCCCCGGGGAGGGTGAGTGGGAGTTTGTCTTAAAGGGTATAGAGTTTCAATGTTGCAAGATGAAAAAGTTGCAGAGGTGGGTGTTGTGAACAACTGTGTGAATGCACTTCTGATCACTGAACTGTATACCTGAAAATGGCTCAGGTGGTACATTTTATGTCTTGTAGTTTCATTCATTTTACCACAATAAATGCACAGTTCATAGACAGAAGGACTCTGGAGCAGGTCGGCCCCCAAGAGTCTTTCTGATAACTTTTTGTGTCTACAGGGAAGATCTTAGCACCGCATACCTCCCAGTGACTTCACTCCCTCCCATTGGGGCTGTCATTTGCCAGGCTCTTTTGTACATTGACTTCTTTGCAGGTGACCACTGTGGGGATGGGAGCAAGGGCGTCCGTTGTGGTTTTCTGCATGGTGCTGGGACCTTGAGCCCATCAGCGTGGTTTCAGAATAATTTATGTGTCCATGTGACTGGGCCGTGGGTGCCTAGAGAAGGGTCAGACACTATTCTGGGTGTGTCCGTGAGGGAGAGTCAGGATGAGATTAGTGTTTGAACAGGTGGATGCCGTAAAGCAGATTGTCCTGAGCAGGGTGGCAGTGCCTTGTCCAGTCCACTGAGGACTTGAGTGGAACAAGGAGGCGGAGGGAGGGAGAGTGCATGCTCTGTGCCTGGCTGTTAGCGGGAGTCTCGGTCTTCTCCAAACATCAGTTTTCCTGGTTCTCATGGCTTCACGTGGGGACAGGAGCTATGCCCGCACCGGCCGGGGCCTCCGGCTTGCAGATGCCAGATCGTGGGACTTGTTGGCCTCCATGATCACATAAGTCAGTTCCTCATAAGAAATCTCCCTCTGCAGGTATGTTCTGTTGCTTCTGTTTCTCTGAACACCCCTGACTGATACATATGGACTGTTGCTTTTACTCCTGAATTATCTGATGGAAGGAAGGCGAGGTGTAAAGGATGTGGTAGTAGAGAATTTGAATATAAAAGACTTGGGTTCTGTGGAGCATCTGACTCTTGATTTCCGCTCAGGTCGTGATCTCAGGGTACTGGGGTTGAGCCTCACATTGGGCTCCCCACTCAGGAGTCTGCTTGTCTCCCTCTCCCTCTGGTCACTCTCTCTCTCTTAAATAAATAAATCTTTTTTTTAAAAGGTAGCTTCAGAATGAACAGTTTTAAATCTGTCTATACTAAAGTTTGTTTGCTCACATTTTTTCTTCATGGAATTGTTAGCTGTGTATTTATTTTCTGCTTTAATGGGTTTGGCTGTTCTTATTTAGAAAAAAATAAACAAAACCTTGATTTTACTAGTCTGATATTCCTGTGGCCAGATGGTATCCATTCCCTCCCAGCTGAACTGGTGCTCCTTGACCACATACTCCGTGCTGACAAATAAGATGAAATATTCCCTTGTGTGGTATGAAACTGTGGAGTATCTCAAAGAATTTCCTTCTGGAAATAGAAGTGTTGCTGATAAATGTGTTGCTGAATGACTGTGGAACAGATTTTTCCTGATAGTAAATGTTTAATCTAATTTCCCATCCGTTTTAGGTTTCTGGTGTGCTCTCCCAGTCCTCAGTGTGAACCCATCCTCGGAACCTGCATTATCTCATAAAGTTAGTCGTAGGAAGCCGAAAACAATGAAAAATAACGACTTACAAGTGCAAGGGCTAAATGGGGCCCAGCTGGTTTTATTATCTTGGTGTATACACACTTTGCCTGTTATTTTCCTGGGTTCTTTCAGTGATAGTATAAAGCCTTTGATATCACACGGATCGTGCCAACGTGATTTACAAACCCGGGCAATAGAATCAGAGTAATGCACTTTAGGGGGAAATGATTAGAATCATGACCGTGGACACTGGGTAGCTGTGGGAAAGAAGACATTTCGATGTCAGGGCTAAGACAATGGTCTTTTCTTCGGACAAGTGCTTTGAACACAAACTGTAAGTCTTCCCAGGGAGGGTGAAGCATCTCTCGGACACGGTGACCGTACTTCCTGAACCCTCATATTAGCACATGTGGAGTTAGTCTGAATAATTTTGGATGTATGGTCATGAGTCTGGGCCCAACAGCTGTTTTATATCCTGGATTCTCATTTGTAAACCTCCCTCTTGTCAATACGGCCTGAGAACTTGGAGTGTGTGCATTTTCCAGCCATTATGGTATGTGACCGGAGTTATCCCAGACGCCGTGGGCTCATTGCCCACGTGGTGGCAGAATTGGAGAGTACATGTGGAGCGAATGTTCCAGGCTGAGCTCGCCAGCTCTGATCTGTGCTGGATGCTCCCCTGATCCCGTAGGAGGGATGAGTGCCCCTGTGTTAACTGCATTCGGGAAGGGCTTGCCGAGGAAGCGCTTTTCTGAGAGGATGGGAAGAATCTGTGAGCTGTCATTGTGGCCTAGGTGTTCTCTGTGTAATTGCAACTTGGGTTTCCTCAAAGCTTGACCTGTTGGTGCATATAAATAAGATATTATTTTTAATATCTACCTCCCTGGGATTCATTGGTCTCATCTGTCCACACAGAGGAGCAAAATGAAGAGTCCGTCAGTTGTCTCACGAGTGAACACAGATTTGCTCCCACTCCTCTGCTTTGCTCCTGGGGGAAGCTCTCTAGCCTGTACCTCGTTCCAGGCAGGCACTCTGGCCTTGATAATTCTGCACGTGTCTCTGGGACAGTGGCAGCCACATCCTTGTAAGAGCTTGGTATGATCTGTCAGGGTCTCCCGGCTGATCCCCATGGAGACAGGGAGTGTGGGCCTGGGGGCCCTTCCCGGCTTTGGGTGGAGCAGTGTGTATCCAGACCCTGCTCCGTCCCCTCCTCTGCCTCTGAGCTTCCTTTGTCTTCCTGTTGTGTAAAAATCTCCACCAGGAGCTCAAACGGAGGTCCCCACGGCCCCACCTCAGATGCCCAGCTGCTTAGGAAAATTTGGTCTTACACAGGGATCTCCACTTCCCTTGTCTTTCCGGAACCTCACAACCCTGGAAGCTACTATTGTCTCTGGTTGAACAGGTGAGAAAAGTTGGTTCAGAAGCATTGAGTGACTTGGGGAAGGATAAACAACTAAGACAAGTTGGAGATGAAAGTTGAACACTTATTTGGACTCCAGATCAGCATTCTTGGCCCTGTAGGAGTTGTGGCCCCAGTGCGTACTCTGAGCTCAAAGCCAGGCCAGGCTGCATTTTGAGCTGTGCCGTCCTCCTGAATCCAATTCACATCACACAGGGGCTGCCTCTTTAATTTTTGGTAGCTCAGGCTCTAACACAGGTTCTAGGAAAGGTAGTTGGTGCTTAAAATAATAAGCAACAGCAAGTACAGAAAATCCATCTTTACAGTATTAATATTGGTAAAGGTATTATACAAATACACAAAAAATATGAATTTGGATACTCTTACTCTGATTGTAAAGGAGGGATAGGAACCTAGTTATGGATCACAAACTTGGTACTAAAGAAGTTCTCTTAGACCCTGCAGTCAGTAACTCTTTGTTTTTCTTTGTGTTGTATTCAGGCCTGAGAGCAAGGTGGGCTTGGAGGACAGTGTCTTTTGGTCTGAAATTAGCATAAAAATATGTCCTTATGGGAACAGCGATCCATCAGGCTGTTTGTTTAACCTCTGCCACAAATCAGTGTCTCTCTCTAGATTCATAAATGATGTTCTTCAGTCAGGAAATGTATCACATGCTGGGGTTGTCTGTGCAAAAGTTTAGAAAATAAATAAGACAAGAGACATTTTGGGAAAGGCGTAAGACAATTTCTGTCATCGGACTTTCTAGGCAAACAAATAACCAGGCAAGCTTAGCTGATAAAAGAGCCCAAAAATAAGGATAAAATAAACCTTTTTACTGCAGACTTGGCTAGAAAATAATTATGCATTTCTTTTTTGGGAACAGTTACGGCCCACCACACATAAACCAGTACAGTGGATGGGCTCATAAGCAACTCCTTGTAATTTGGTTTGCCATCTTTGCCTTTACCTTTATTTTCTTGAAATAAATCACCAGACAATGTCTCTGGTATGTGAAGGGAAGAAGATAAAATTCCTGTGGAGCTAACCAATGTGTAGACAATGCATCTGTAGCAAGTGTCTCAGTTACGTCCTGCAATCAGCAGGTGGACCCCCTTGATGGACAGTCGGGTCCACCGAGCCCTTTTCATTTTGGGTAGCACAACTCAGCAAAAATGGTGAAGATGCAACTGTCTTGGTTCTTATGATGCTGAGACATAGTCAAAAATGTGTCACACTGGAAGCCTGTGACAGACACGGATGTCTGCATGCTAATTTGCTTGGGTTAATTGGCAATGCCTATGGAGACAGGTGCATGTGTTAACATTGGCCTACCGGGGGTCTGAGGAAGGGGGACCAGGGATCCCTTCCTTGTTAAAGCACACAGATCTGCCATAGATAAACCATGGCAAACCCTGACTTGGTGGCCGCCACTGTATTTGACACGGGCTGCCTGACAAGAGGGAGAACAGAATTGGTTCAGGGCGTGCCGGGAATGGCTGTTGGTGTGGCGACTTGTGCACCTGTCTCCTCCCCACATAGGTAATGCCGCACAGGCTTCTGTTTTTCTGGGACTCATTCAAGCATTCAGCAAGTGAAGTTCCGATGAGCTGGAACCTCTTCCTTCAGCAGATGTTTCAGCAAATTGTTTTCCTGCTGCCACCACTTCATAAGATTTTTCTAACTCAATAGACAGCTTAAGTGCCTATCGAGCTTGTGTGTGCCCCCCGTTCCTGCAGGCTCTTGCTTCCCTTCAAGACACAGTCTGGCTCACCTTTATGGTGGGAATGGGCGGTCACGCTCTTCTGACTGTCCCTCTAGCTCCCCACCATCGAGGTCACCCCTCCGTCGCTCTCATTGTTACAAACACTAAAATGACACCTCAAGTTTTTCCTCTGGAGACTGACTGAGCAATAATCCACTTCCTATTTCTAAACAAGACACCTGTTACCGTCTCAGGAAACCATCCCAAAGGATGCTGCAAAGCTGTCTGATTGGAAAATCACTCTACATTCCTTCCTCCGACATAGGATTCTTAGCTGTTTTTGTATAGTTGGCGTTGATGTAGTAATTGAGTTTTCCTCTGGTTTTAGACTTCCTTTATGTTTGTTAAATCAGACTCACCTTCCAAACAGAATCTTTCCGTTGTGTATGATCAGCGCCTGTGTGACTAGATTAAAAGAAAGGTGTTTAGGGAAGCAGATGTGAATCCCGTGGTTATAGTGGGGATAAAATGCACGTGGGTAGAGAGTTGTATTTTTTAGTTCGTGAGTTTCTGTGTTGTTCATTTATCTTTACCATAATGAGATGCTGAATTTCCAATAACAAATAAAGGAAATATTTTCACAATGTGTACAAATAGTTGCAAAGATGGTTCAATTGGCAAATCAAGATCAGTGATGCATCTCAGGTAGAGTCTCCTTTGAGCTATGGCTTAATTGAATCAAAGTCCAATTCAGTGTTTTGATTTGTTTTCTGGGGTCCTAATTCCCCTGGAATAGAATGGTAGTGAGATCCACTGGGAATTACCTTTTTTTTGAGTACAAAACTTCAGGGAGTGGAAATGAGGTCTTCCTGCATCTGAATGCATTTGTTACACATATTCAGAAGTGAATTTGAAGACTTATTGAAAATGTGATATTACTTCTGCTGTGTTTGAATGATTTTTAAATAACGATCCACTTGAAAATTTTAAATTTGCTATTGTGGTTTAATGTTTAGTGTTTCTTCAGTGTGGCACATTATGCACGGTAAAAAGTCTCTATGTAGAGATACAGAATTATGCCACCATCAGAATGACCCTAACTCGAAGGGAAAAAAGTACCCTCAAAACTAACAATGGGAGACTCTAGCCATATTTTTGTATAGATCTTCTTCCAAACATTTTGGTCAAGATGTTTTTTGGGATGCAAGTACCTAGCTGGGAAGAATGGAAGTCTTTTGAGAGGCAGTGAACCTTCTGGAAAATGTTTGATTCAGTGAGTGGATTCTTTTGGTGATAGGTGAGAGAAATTCAAGTAGCTTAAGTAGAAAAGGTAATGTCTTTGCTTATGAAACTAAGTATGGGTTAGGAGGATATATGTGATGAGTTTTAGTTGTGACTCATTCTAGGGGCTCAAACAATACCACTGGGGCTCTCTGTCTGTCCTCACGTCAGCGCTGTGTCTTTTATATGTCGGCTTCACCCTTAGGCACGTTTTCTCTTCATGATGTGAAAGATGTTTACTGGCCACTGGGAACCCCAAACTTGCTCCAAAAGGAAGCAAAAGCCGCTCTTTCTCCCAGAGTCCCTACAGCACATCCCAAGAAAGATTCTTATGGGCCCTGCTGAAATCATGCATTCATCTTTGCCTGGGAGATGGAGTTTATGGGTTGACCAGGCTGCATTATGTTCCTGCAGTGATGGGGTGGGGTGGGCGTGGGGGTGAATAACCTGCCAGGACCACATGGAGTGGAGGGAAGGTTGTTCTCAAAAAGAGAAGTCATTGGATGAACAAGCTATGGTACCCACCACAGAGGGCTACTTCCCTAGGATCTGCTAAATCCATCAGCACCTAGAGAGACTGCCTAAAGGAAATTATATTCAGGCACTTGATAATTAAGTGGATATTGTATCCTCTTAAACTTCACTTATAGCCAAGCAGTTGTAAACAGTTACTTAGTTATGATTCACTTAGAAAACTTAGGAAAAACTATTGCTCAGATCAGCTTATATCAAAACTTTGTTGGAAATGCAGAAACTACATTTGGATTGACTTGATGACCATTGCCTCGAAATCTTTTTCCAGTTCACTAAAATCTCCCTTATCTCAACTACCTTATTTTGCCTCCTAAAAATCTAGGTCTGGCATGAAATAATTATACTTATGATGATGATGATAATAAATGTATACCTTTTATAAAGTGTGTATTATTTTCCAAGAATCAAGCAAAACTTATCATATGCCTCCTCTTGGGATAACTTTTACCAACATTCTGTGAGATAAGTTTTAAGCTCCTCACTTTTATAAGTCAGTTTGGCAGAAACAGACAGCTTACCTGAGATCAGTGTGTAGTGGAGTAGGGGTTCTGATGAGGTTTGTCTAGATCTGATTCCTGACCTCCTAACTGTTGGATCACATGGCCTCTGTGTGCACAGCCTGTCTATACAAGTCAAGTAAAAGAATTTAAATCAATAAAGGGGCTGAGTGTAGAGCTGGGGAGAGTGGCTTTGTTTTGCAGGGAGAGATGATTTGAGGTCTTAAATGACTTAGGGGCATCATTACTGGCTTCATTGACTCGTTTTCATTCATATCATCTTTATGCATTCAATTTTCAGTCTGAGAATGTAGGCACTTAATTTCCATACATAAAATAGATAAAAATAATCTTTATTAAGGAGATTGTATCTGGATGAAGCCCAGTATCTTTCACCATTAATTGCTCCATTTAAGTTTTAGAAGGTAAAACGATTAATTTTTTGCATGGTGTTTCATAGTTTTCTTGTAATGTAATAGGTCAGACACTGGCATTTCTCTTTTACTGATGAGAAATCTTAAATTTGGAGAGGTTGTGTGACTTCCTCACAGTCTTCTGACTGCAAATCTCATGCTCTGTCAATTAAAATTCCTTAAAAAGCAATTGAATGGTGTTGTAGGAAGGTGGGCAGAGCTGCCCTTATCAAATAGGGATGATCAGTTCTGGTGGAGGTAAATTGCCAGGCGAAGGTACTGTAGTGGGGTTATTCAATAACTAGTAATGATTTCCATTTTTTTTAAAGATTTTATTTTATTTGAGAGAGACACAGAGAGAGCATGAGCAGGGGGAGGGGCAGGCTCCCTGCTGGGTATGGAGCCCTATGCAGGGCTTGATCCCGGGACCCCGAGATCATGACCTGAGTGGGTCAGAAGCTTAACCGACTGAGCCACCCAGGCGCCCCCGACTGTGGTCTTATTTTTATTATTTTCTTCTTTCTAATATATTTATGTTTAATTTTCTGTCCTTTTAACTTTTACTTCTTTTGACAAATACATAGCTCGCTGATTTTTCAGCATTCTTCCTTCATCACATATATACTTTCAGGCAATAGATTTCACAGTGACTTCAGCGGCATTCTACACTTTAGTTCTGAAGGATTCTATTTTGCTATCATTAGGTTTAAAATAGTTTCTAATTTCTACTGTAAGTTTTTTCTTTGATCTATGGGTCATATAGAAAAGAATTGCTTAATCTGAAACATTTGGGAATTTGTTTAATTATCTGTTTGTTAATGATGTCCAGGCTAATTTCACTATAGTCAAAAAACAGCTTCTCTATCTCTCAGTCCCTTGGTAGTTATTGAGTCCTACTTTGTGCCTCATCATGTAATCAATTTTGGTAAATGTTCTCTCTGCATTCTTTCTTTATTTTTATTTTTTTAAGAGGAAGAGAGAGAGAGAGAGAGAGAGAGTGAGAGAGCGCACGCAAGCAGGGGAGGGGCAGGGAGGGGGAGAGGGAGAGAGAATCCCAAGCAGGCTCCACACTCAGAAGGGAGCCCAACGGGGAGCTGGATCTCATGATCCCAAGATCATGACCTGAGCCGAAATAAGAGTCGCACACACAACCGACTGAGCCACCCAGGTGCCCCTTCTCTGTGCATTCTAAATGCATGTGCATTCAATATATGTAAATTCAGCCAAATTTGTTCACTGTGTTGTCAGATACTCCATGTGTGATACTTTCTGTTTGACTTTTCTGTCATTTACTGAGAGAGGATCCTTAAAAGCTCCTAGTCTGTTTGTGGATTTTTATTTTTTCATCTTTTGGAGCTATGTTGTTTAATTATTATTTAATTTAATTTAATTTAAAACGATTTTATCCTCTTGGGAGGTGATCTCTTTTATAATCTTGAAATATCTTTATTCTTATTAATGCTTCTTGCCTTAAAGTCTGTTTGATATTAGTATAGCTGTACCCAATCTTTTCTGGTTAATGTTCAACTGATATATTGTTTTCAATTATTTTACTTCCCAAAGCTCTGTGCTCTTAAGTTTTCTATATTTTAATATGCAAGCATAATTTAGGTTTTAAAAATATCATCTTTTAAAAAATAAATAGTGGGGAACCTGAGTGGCTCTGTAGGTTAAGCATCTGACTCTTGATCTCTGCTTAGGTCTTGATCTCAGGGTCATGAGTTCAAGTCCCACGTTAGGTTCCATGCTGGATGTGGAGACTACTTAAAAAAATAAATAAAGTCTACTAATCCTTTTTCCTTTAATTGGATAATTTGGTACTTTTACATTGTTGATTATTACTGGTTTGGCTTATTTACATTAAATGTAATTGTTTACATATTTTATTTTAGGTTTAAATCTACAATATTATTATCTGTATTCCATTTGTTCCATTTCTTTTTTATATTTTTCTTAGTGTAATTGTTTTGATTTGGAAACTTGGCTTCAGTCACATCTTTACCTCTCCTTCACAGAGGTTTTATGCATATCTCCAGTTTCTAAGACTTTCTGGGGTTTACGAATGGCAATATGAATTAGCAATTACAATAGTACACTTTTTATTAGTTCATTTACTTTCTCATCTATTTTGTACACATTTATTATCCTTGTAGTGATTATTTTAGAAATTAAAATATGTATCCTTGACCTTTTAGAGCCTACTACAAATTATACTCTTGTCTATGTTTTTCTTTTTTTTTAAGTTTTTATTTTAATTCCAGTTAGTTAACACAGTGTTATACTAGTTCCAGGTGTACAATATAGTGATTCAGTAATTCCATAGATCATCTGGTACTCATCAGGACAAGTGTACTCCTTAATCTGCATCACCTGTTTAATCCATCTCCCCACCCACCATTGTTTGTTCTCTTTCTTGATTTATCTCTCTCTCTCTTTTTTCCCTTTGCTCATTTGTTTTGTTTCTTAAATTCCATATACGAGTGAGATCATATGGCATTTGTCTTTCTCCAGACTTATTTTGCTTAGCATAATACTCCCTAGCTCCATCCATGTTGTTGCAAATGGGAAGATTTCATTGTTTTTCCTGGCTGAATAATATTCTATTAAATTCCATATATACACACCATATCTTTTTTAAAAAACATTTATTTATTTGTTTACTTATTTATTTAATTGAGAGAGAGAGTGTGTGAGTGAGTGGGAGATGGGGTGGAGAAGCAGAGCAAGAGAGAGAATCTCAAGCAGATTCTCTACTGAATGTGGAGCCTGATGCAGGTCTTGATCTCATGACCCCAAGATCATGACCTGAGACAAAATCAAGAATTAGATGGTCTACCTGCTGAGCTACCCAGGCACCCCTATACCACATCTTTATACATTCATCAATTGATGGACATGTGGGCTATTTCCATAAGTTGGCCATTGTAAATAGTGATGTATAAACATAGGGAGGAATGTATGTCTTTAAATTAGTGTTTTTGTATTTTTTGGATAAATACCTAGTAGTGCCATTGCTGGATCCATTGCTGGATCTACTTTTAACTTCTTGAGGAATCTCTCTACTGTTTGCCACAGTGGCTGCACCAGTTTGCATCCCCACCAACAGTGCACAAGGGTTCCCCTTTCTGTACATCCTCTCCAATATCTGTTGCTTCTTGTGTTTTTGATTTTAGCCATTCTGATAGGTGTGAGGTGATATCAAATTAGTTTTGATTTGCCTTTCCCTGATGATGAGTGATGTTGAAAATCTTTTCATGTGTCTGTTGGCCATCTGGATGTATGTCTTCTTTGGAGAAATGTCTGTTCATGTCTTCTGCCCATTTTTATTTTATTTATTTATTTATTTATTTAAAGATTTTATTTATTCATTAGACACAGAGAGAGAGATTACAAGTAGGCAGAGAGGCAGGCAGAGAGAGAGGAGAGAGGAGGAAGCAGGCTCCCTGCTGAGCTGAGAGCCCGATGTGGGCCTCGATCCCAGGACCCTGGGATCATGACCTGAGCCGAAGGCAGCAGCTTTAACCCACTGAGCCACCCAGGTGCCCTTCTGCCCATTTTTAAAATGGGTTATTTTTGGGGTGTTAAATTGTATCCGTTCTTATTTTTGTTTTTAAAGATTCATTCATCTGAGAGAGAGAGAGAGAGTGGAATGCAAGATATTGTGTATGAACAAATGTAGGACCCTCTGGATGTTATGGTTTTCCTCCAGTTTCCTTCTGGAAGGTAGGTAGAGGAGGGGAAACTCCCTTGATCTAGGAAGGGGTGAGCTGAGTGGAGAAAGTTTTGGTCCTTGTGAGATCTGATCTCTTTCCTCTGTGCCATATTTCTAGAGCATAGCCTGGGGCTATTTGCCAGGACTGGCATTAGCCTTGGCTAGCCTTGAACTCCAATTTTGTTTTCCCAACATACAAGACTGCTGACACGCCATTTTGCTTTTTTTTAAATCTTTGGGTTTCTGCTTTTTGCTTAGCTTTCTAAGTCTAAGGGAGTATCAGAAGTCATTTGCTGCAAGTCTCCTCCCCACTCCCTCAATAACTTCTTCACTAAAGTCCTGGCCATTTGGTAACTCTGAGCTCCAGTCTTTGTTTTCCGATCTCTGTGAGATTCCTGCAAATCCTGAGCTGCCACCTCTGCCTGGGTTCTCAGCCTCCTCGGAGGAGCTTCCACACAGACATGCATTTCAGAGGAAGAAGAAAGAAGAGTGTTCGTGTGGACTTGATGTGTCCTCCTTTTGTCTTTGGCTCCTCAAGATATTGCTCTGTGTGTTTAGGCAGGATTATAGACATTTTGCTGATGTTACATTACAGTTGTTTACACCTCAGCAGCGGGTCTGGTATGAGCCACACTATAACAGAATGGAAATCTATTCTGTGGTGGTTTCGTGATTTCATGGATGCTTCGGAATTTTTTTTTTTTTGGTCTTGTCTTTGTGTTAAAGATTTTCTTACATGTGATGGCCTTCTTCTGGAGTGTGGTGCTGGGAAGCTGATCACAGTGTCTGAGAGTGGCAGGGCTTTATAACCTGAGGGCGTTCCGACGGGGCTACGATGAAGGGTTTCTCTGGTCTTCCTCATCGCTCATTTCTGTAGGTGTCTTCCCTTAGGCTCCTGGTTTGTTTGTTTGTTTGTTTGTTTGTTTGTTTGTTTCTTTTTTTTTTTAAGATTTTATTTATTTATTTGACAGAGACACAGCGAGAGAGGGAACATCAGCAGGGGGAGAGGGAGAGGGAGAAGCAGGCTTCCAGCAGAGCAGGGAGCCCGATGCGGGGCTCGATCCCAGGACCCCGAGATCATGATCTGAGCCGAAGGCAGATGCTGAATGGCTGAGCCCCCCAGGCGCCCCAGGCTCCTGGTTTCTGGAGGGAGACACCGTGAAGCCTCCGCAGGGTGCGTGGGCCTGGAAGCCGGCGGCGTGAGGGCAGGAGGGGTCGTGAGGGTTCCGGTGCACATTTGCCCTCGGCTGCCCCCTTGCAGCACGGGAACCGTGCCCGCCCTGCCGGCCAGCACGCAGCCACTGCGGCCCTGACCGCGCCGGGCTTCCAGCCTTCCCGGACGTGGAGGAGGCAGGGGTCCTGGCGCCTCGGGCGGACTTCCTTCCAGTCCCCCGACCTGACTTCAGATACACGCTCGCCTCCGTTTCCGGGGCAGTGGGAGCCATTCTGAGCAGCCCCCACCCGTACGTTCGCGTGTCGCTGGGCCCGCCCCGGCAAGTCGCTCTTCAGCTTTCAGACTTGGATTGCTGCGACCTCTTCTAGTTCTTTTTGCTTTCTTAAAGATTTTATTTCTTTATTTTTTTTTTTTTTGAGAGAGAGAGAGAGAAACAGCATGAGAGGGGAGAGAGGCAGAGGGAGAAGCAGGCTCCCACTGAGCTGGGATCCCCATGCAGGACTCGATCCCAGGACTCCGGGACCACGACCCGAGCCAGCAGTTGCTTAACCAATGGAGTCACCCAGGCCCCCTGATCTCTGCTAGTTCTTTTAGTTCTGTGAGCCGCTGTACATTCCTGATATCCATTGCTGTCCTTAGTGGGATTTCAGGAGGAAACATGTTCAATCTGCCTCGTTTTACTGGAGGTTTACAGTACTCTTTAAAAAAAAAAAGGATTTTATTTATTTGACAGAGCGAGACACAGGATGAGAGAAGGAACACAAGCAGGGGGAGTGGGAGAGGGAGAAGCAGGCTTCCCGCAGAGCAGGGAGCCCGATTCAGGGCTCCATCCCAGCACCCTGGGATCATGACCTGAGCTGAAGGCAGACGCTTAACGAGTGAGCCACCCAGGTGCCCCTACAGTACTCTGAATAACTAAAAGTAGGGGCCCCTGGGTGACTCAGTCGGTTAAGCATCTGCCTTCGGCTCAGGTCATGATCTTGGGGCCCTGGGATCGAGCCCCAAGTCAGACTCCCCACTCAGCCCCTGCTCGTGCTCTCTCTAATAAGTAAAATCTTTAAAAATGTTTAATACCTGAAAATATTTCTTTAAAATTAATATCTTTAAGAATTAATTCTCTAAAAAATTGCATTTATCTCATATTCTTTGGTAAAAACAAAGCAACAACGACCAAAAAGCCCTTCTGAATGTGTCCTGGTGTGAGTTTATTATGCGAGTGACTGATCGTCATTTCAAACAGCATTGTGTGGCGTTGGATTTTTGATTTGACCTGGTAGAGAATTTCATTGCTGTTGAAAGCAAAGGAGTTTGTATCTACTGAGATTGTGTTGGGGAGGAGAGGATGAGTGAATAACTTCTCTTTGAAGTTTTTCAGTTTCTCTGGGAATTCACACTGAAGTACCTAGTGACATTGGTAATTCATTGGCTATTGTGAAGGAGCAGATTGGGTTCTTATCTGGGCTGTAGCATCGAGGAAGGGGTTATGATCCCTCTATTAGGAATGGACAGTGTAGAATCAGCTCAGGGACACAAGGACTTGGAAAATGGTTGAAGTTATTTTCTCAGAAAAGAAAGGAAGATCCCCCTGAAGTGGCTTGTAACTGTGGGCTCCGTATTAGAGGTGAGAGTCCTCAGATGAGCCAGACCCAGGCCACGCTCTTCAGAAGCCCCGTCTCCTTAACAGAGCGCCCCTGACCTGCGTCCTTCCTCAGCCACCATGTCATGTTGGACAAATGTACCATCAAGTATTCATGTTCAATAGACTACAGATTAAATCTTGAGTGATTTTTTCTCTCTTCCTTAGAACCTCTAACAGGTTTCCTTTCTCTATTTTGAAATCGAATGGATTTCTGTCCCTTGTCTTCATGTTTGCTTCTTTCCATGAGCATCTGCTGAGATGTTTTTATGAGTGTCCCTCAATATATTCGGTGGCCTTCCCTCCAGACTCCTTCCACTTACAGACTTGGTTTGTCTTACAGATGTGCTTTTCATTATGGATGCCCATAGGCTGACTATCCTTTATTGGCAGGATGGTTTTGCTGTAAACGAAAGAATCCTAATTCAAATGATCACAAGCCAAGAAAAGAATCCATTGCTCACATGATTAGGAAATTGGGGGTACAGCTGTAGGTTGGCATGCCTGGATCTTACAGAGCAAGCAAACATGTGATCAGGATGGGCTTTTCTTTCTCTTAGCCCATCTTTTCTCTGGGTCACCTTTATTTCCAAGCAGAGTTTCCCTGCATGGTTTCTAAGTACTATGAGTTCACATCATTCCAAAATTAACCTCTGGAGAAAGAGGTGCCCCTTTCCTATGACTCCGGAAACATCCCCGAGAACCTTCTCCTTGGCAGGGTGGGGTCGCCTGTCTGTCCTGGGCTGCTCACGGTGGCCCAGGAAACCAGTGTTGGGATTGGCTAGGCCTGGGTCCCCCCGGCTCATTCCTGGTATCAGGGAGGGGGTTAGCCCCCTTACATGAACCGTATAAGGCAGGAGTGGGAAAAGGTCCCTTCCTATAGACGTTCTGGAGGAAAACAAAGTGCCCAGTGCCTTTGAGCAAGGTCAGCATTTTCCTTCCTGGGGCTGGAGGCTGACACATGCTCCTGACCACGTCCACCTTCAGGGAGCTAGCTGACCTGGGCTTTTCGGGGCACGTGGGTAGCTGGCTGTTGATAACAGGGCACGTTCTCCACCCGGTTCCTCCATCTCCAGGATTCTGCACAAGGGCTTCTCTCTGGAGGGGTTCACGGCACATGCTCTCCTAGCCTCTCTCACTCTCACATTGCTACAGCATCTTTTCTCTGTCTCCTCCGTCAGATTATCTTCTAGCTCTGCCCACTGACTCTGGCACTTCTCTCTCTTTCCTCACTCTGCGTTTGACAGGAAAGCACCTGCCGCTGCAGCTGTTAGTCCTAAGGGTGTAGGCTGTGATGTGCGTGTGTGAAGGGACCTGCAAGGACATTGGCTGTAATAGAGCCTCTCTGAAGACGTACACATCTCCTTCCGAGTCTTCACAGAGGTCGTCCCTCATCTCAATCGTTTTCTCATTTGGTCGTTTTTACTCCGTGATTGACGTTTACAATCAGCTCTTTCGTGGTCAGTTTTCCTTGAGTTTGGCTGAGTTGTGTGTCTCTGAAAGGTGTTGTGAAACTCTCGCACCCACAGCTCCAGAGTGCATGGGCTGAACAGGATAACGAGTGATGGTTCGTGACAGTTCATCTCTATAAAACCTTCCGCTAAACCTGCCCCACCTCACGCAATGAACAGTGACTGCAGTTTTTCATTTTTAAGGTAATTCACAGAACACCTGCTTATGAAGACAACGCTTGTGAAGCCCCCAGTTGTGTGCCGGGTGGGGCATGACAGGGCTGGGGTGGGGGGACAGGAGGGAGGGCAGGGGGCGGAAACCAGTAGGATCTTGTCCCTGCCCTTGAAGGATGTGTCTTCTGGTGGGGAATTGAAGTGGAGAGGCTCAGACTCTGAAAAGGCAAGGCTAAAACCTGCTTCTCAGGCTCTGGGGGTCCTGCACCCCTCGCTCTGTCCCGTGTGATTACTTTCACGGCCGAAGTGATACTCAGGTTAACAGTTTCAGTTCAGAGGCTGCTGCTGTGGTTTTGAGAGCTGAGGGTGTTTGCAGTATGACTCATTATACCATTTAGAGTGCCTCCCAGAAGTTTCATCTTTGAAGCATGGTGCAAGCCCAGTTTCTGACTACTTTGTAAATCCATAGTCCCTAGATTCCTACAGGGGGTGGTATCTTTCCCACAGGGAGGAATGTTTTCTGGGGACAGATGCTTCCCTGCTGAACCTGCTCTCACTCATTTAAAGTCATCATTTGCAAACTATTAGTCTTCCTTTTTTCTTGCCTTGTGCCTCTGAATCCTTCCCTTGCTCTGCAGCGCCCGCACCCATATTGATTTCAAGAGTGTGGGGGCAAGAGAATACCGTAGTCCTTGTGCCTGAGTGTGTAAAATACTTGACATTTCATTCCCCTCTGAGTTGCACCATCGGCAAATTCAGAGAGCTGGTGAAGGAAGCAAAGGTCTTAACCAGGTGAAGCAGGCAGGGTGTTGGTGGTGGGGAATTAGATAGGGAGAATGTAATTGCCAAAGCAGTTGGGTCCAGAGCCAGGACAGACTCTGGCTGGGACTCTTCCTCCGGCATCGGGCACTGCTGTGGACTGTGGTGTGGACAGCGATGCGGGCGGACAGGCCCCTCCATCAGGCTCCGAGTCATGGCGCACCAGTGGCCGCGGAGCCGTGATGTCATCATCAGTTAGCCTTAGTCCTGTGCTTATTGATAGGTGGGTTGTAATAAGATTAATTAGTTGCTGAGGCATGGGCTTGTCAGATTCTGTTAAATGATTTTATATCCAATACGGATATCTAAATCTGTTCATTGGATTCAAGATGCAATACCACAATGACGGATATTAAATCAAGGCTTGATGTCTTGGCATGGCTTCTCTTAGATCTCTTAAAGTTCTGGAAACTTCTACTGCTTTTTTGGTATATATATCTTTTTTGTCAGGGTTTTCAAAGTTGGCTAATTTTTAATTTTTTTAAATTTTTTATTTCTTTAAAATTTTTAAAGATTTTATTTATTCATTTGACAGAGAGAGAGACATAGCAAGAGAGGGAACATAAGTAGGGGGAGCGGGAGAGGGAGAAGCAGGCTCCCTGTGGAGCAAGGAGCCTGATGTGGGACTCAATCCTAGGACCCTGGGATCATGACTTAAGCCGAAGAAAACTGAAAGAGTAATAGGGAGCATTGTTCATCTTTAGAAGGTGAAGGACTCCCAGTGTCATTTTCTGGAGAAATGACTTTCTGTTTGAAATCTGCAAAAGAAATCCAGACTTAGAGCAGGGGGTGGACACCAGCTGCACCTTCAGGGGCTCTCCTGGCCTGGAGCGTGTTGGGGGCCCTGCCCCTGGCAGCAAGGGAGGAAATGGGCATTCTTCATTTCCATGCCCACTGCATAGCTCAGGGTCTCACCAGCATTCCTTGAACCGTCAGAAAATCTCAGCTGGTCAGGCCACTACCACTCTTTGCTGCTCCTTGTTCTCAGTCCCACTTACTCAAAAGATTGTCTTTGCAAATGACAGGTGTGAGCTGGCGGCCAGAGCACCAGCCGCTGGCCACCTCCGTGGACCTCGGCAGCTGGGACTGGGCATCCTTTCTTCCGGACCGTGTTTCTAGATGTTTCTTCCAGACCACGAGCTCTTTTGATGAGGAGACAGCCCTGATTCTACCAACCTCTGCTTTGAAATCTCTCACTGTATATCTTGCTTAACGCTGATGGACACTTAAGACTTCCCGCAGTCCGTACTTATGCCTTCTCTAAGCCTTGTGCTCCACGTGCTTCCCCCATGGTCCCCACACAGGAGTCTCGTTGGGAACACGCCACCCTTAGGACACGCTGTCTTCCTTCCGCCTTCCTGTCCTTGCCAGGCGGGTTTCTATTTGCAGCGCTGTTCTAGTACTTCTCCCCCCACTCACCTTCCTTAGCCTCTGAATCCAGATTTCCTAGGTGAAGCTTTTCCTGAAGACTGAGCCCTTCAGGAAGACCTCTTACCTCCTGGCGTCTCCCTGTTGTCCTGTGAAATTCTGCCCGTCTCTTATGTTTCTTGTTGCACATAGTCACTGGGTGTGTTGGGGTGTTTAGCGCTCCAGGATTCTGAGGACGAGAGGCATCTGTCTGCCTGCGAATGTGGTGTGGTATAGATTTCGGCTACGTAGATTGGGGCGTGGGTCTCACCTCCATAATTTTGCCGTATTAAACTCTGGGGCAAAATCTCTCGGTAGCTATGTCCAGTAATCCCAGGGTGACCTAGCTTTGATCAGGGCCCATCCCTGAACAACCACTGTGTCTGGGGGTGCAGGAGGCTCCTTGGCTAAGCCCCGTACATGTGGGGGTGACGTCAGACCCCCTAGTGCTGCAGGGAAGGAAGAAGGGGCAGGGGAGCTCCACAGAAGGAAGTGGTACAGGGGACACAAAGAGTCACAAATGTCAACTCTACTTAGAGGCAAGGAGGTGAAAGGGTGGCCGTGGAGATGATTGCCTATCTCACAGCAATAAGGCAGAAAGAAAAAAATAGGACATTTATTATTCACCACGATAAATTTCAATTGCCCAGAAATTAAAAAAAAAAGGAAAAAAACCAAAACAAAACAGGCAACCATAGTAGTATTTAAGCACTTGAACCAGAAATGTATTTCCCATGAGCTCTCGTGATCACAAAGCACATTAGCACTGGGTGCCCTTTGGAAGCAGGAGGAGCGCAGTTGCTGAGCCAAAGGAAGGACCGTCTTTCTGATTAAATGCCAGGCTGCCGCCTCGGAGGACGTGCCTGACGGAACCTCGAGTGCTTCCAGACAGTGAGCACAGTGACCTGCCTTGTGTGTCACTGGCAATGATACAGTGTTTGAAATAGGAACACACTCTGCCCTGGGTTATACTAATGGAGCTTAAAGCGGTGGATACAGATGCTATAATTTTCACTAGGTTGTTAGACTTGTGTAGAAATTTGAAGAATCCATTCAAGACACATTTCAGGGCGTCTGCAGGAAGGTGGCTCATCCCAAAGACGCTGATTTGTCTAGACTCTCGGACCAGCCTTTCCCCACTCCAATCCATTCTTCAAACCGCCGAGAGAGCTGTCTTTCTAAAATGCCAATCAGATCACGATCCTTCCCTGCTTAAAATCTCCTGATGGCTCTCGACTGCCATCAGACTTAGGTAAAGTCCAGAATCCTAAGTAAGACATTCAGAGCTTGCTTTCCCTGGATTCATTCGCTCTGTCCTCCATGCCCACTTCTGCAGCAGACACCAGGCCGCTTTCTGTTTCCCTGAAGGCTTGGCTCCTGCGTGCCTCTGGGCTTTGCTTACTCTGTTCCTCCAAACTGCAGACCCTTCCCCATCCTTCCTCTTTGAGCTTAGGCCTGGTCGACTTGGTGACCCCTACTCCATTAACCACAGCAGAATTTACTAGCCCTGCTCACCCTCTGGGGTGTTAGCACACTTTCAAACATTAGGATATTATGCAGGAGGCTTGCAGCCGTGAAAAGGTAAACGTGAGTCTCAAACTAAAAGAGACTTTTAGAATCCCTGAGGCACTTTGAACGGTGACCACATGGTTGCAGTTGGGTGCAGCTGTGGGCTGTCCCTGATGTGGCATTAGAAAAATTTTGTTTTTGAGAGAGGGAGTCAGGGTAGGGAGGGGCAAAGGGAGAGAATCTCAAGCAGACTCCTTGCCGAGCATGGAGCCCAACATGGGGCTCCATCTCGCCACCCTGAGATCACGACCTGAGCTGAAACCAGAAGTCGGACGCTTAGCTGAGAGCCCCCCAGGTGGCCTGGACCCGACGTTTTTATGTCCCTTCAGGCTGGGCTGTCCAGGTGCTCTGTGAGATTTGACTTTTTATTGTCCCGAGCTTCCCTTACTCTCTGCTCCCCCCCAACCTGCAGCAAGTGTTTCCTCTCTGACCCAAGCAGCAGAAGCTGTTCCTTTCTAGCTTCTTTCTGATGGACATTGCTGAAACATTATTTATTACAATTGCCAAAAAAAAAAGCCAAAACCCACTGATTTTCTCTGTTTGCTCAAAGTGAGCATGAACAGCTCACTGTGATCACTTGGAAGTTGGGAGATCCTGGACCCAGTGACACCCAGGGCCCTTTTTAGCTCTTGAGCTTCTGAAAAAGCAAATCTTCGGCATTAATTTTTCCATGGATGGAATGCATAGTGTTTCTAGTGGGAAATTTTTATTGGCACCCACTATTAGGAACATGCATGAAATTTACATTTGAAGGCATTAAATGCAAAATGCACTGAAGCTTCAGGAAGTTCCTAGTGACTTGCCATCCTCCAGCGAACACAAGAGAAAAGAAATTTGTAGACTTGTGTTTGGAAGAGGTTGGCTATTCAAGAGCATTGTAGACCATCTGGACCATCAGGGCAAACACTGGTTTGCACAGGTGAAGGTCTTTGAACTCAAAACACAAACAGTCATTTTGAAAGTTAGTTGATGGCAGGAGGGGGAGACCACCTGGCCTTGCAGAAGGCTGTGGTCTTAATGGGATGTCAGTCTCTTGAATGACATTGGCAATGGAGGAAGGGCCCTCCTGTGTGTTCTCTGCACTTTGACTCTCCTGCGTTTTATTCCATTCACATTTGCAACTTACCTGTGATATGGAAGAAGATGAAAGGTTTCCTTGACCATAGTATTTCTTTTTGGTAAATAATGCCATGATCCCATGTCCGCTTCAGGGTTAGAAGTGTAGCAGTCAGGATCTCCTAACCAGTTGTGTGATTCTGGGCAGGTTACTCATCCTGTCTGGGTAGCCCGTGTCTCAGGGATCCTGGTAGTGCCTGACTCAGAGGCCCATCGTGAGCCTTCAATGAATAAAAACACGTAACCTTCCCAGAGCCAATCTTGGCCCATTTTAAGCACGAATGAATGTTTGAGATGATGGCTCTAGAGTTCGGAGAAACAGCTGCTCCTTCGCTAGTTCCCTGGCGATAGCTCACTAAACTTACAAAACCTCAGATTTCTCCCCGTAAACCAAGACTAGTGACAATTACACTGGGCGATGACATGAGCCCAGAAATGCTGACAAAAAGATCTGGTGTGAATGGACAGATTCCCGGTTGGCGTTCTAGGTGTTTTCCACTATTAACTTAGAAATGGAGATTAAGGCAACTTTCCCTCTACCGTGAACCACTGTTTAATTTAGCAAATGTTTTGAACATGATAGCTATTCCTAATTATGAAATCACTTGTTAACCCCAAAGCCAAGCTGCGTGCTCTGCATGTTGGGAGATACGCCTTTTGTGGTGTGTGTGTACGTGTGCACAGGTAATGCTGTCTGTCCGTCCGTCTGCGTCCTATCCATGTCCAGTGAGGGGTGACACACTGGAGGACTTGGAGGATGTTCGTCTGCACCCCTGCAGCTCTCGTGTCCCAGGAAAGCGTGGCAATATGAGACCATGAGACAGAAAGGAAAAGCTGCCTGTTGTTATAGCAAATAGGATTGATTTTAACAAGAGGAAACAAGAACAGGGGAGAGATGCAGATCAGAAGTTAGGGGCCAAGGGGTCCCACAATGGATCCCAGGGTCTGTTTTCCCCTTGTCTCTTTGGTCACAGACTTCTCCTTACGGCGGCACATCACCCAGGTTGGCCCTGGTCTGAGGGGTGTCTTGGGACTCTCAGTGCTACCATGGGAAAGCACCCCATCTTTCACCCCAGTGGAGGGGAGGGCCGCCCAGCCTGCCCACATTCTGACAGCAGGCTGGCATGCACAAGTGACATGTGCAAATTCTTGGTCACGTCCTTTCAGGGGGGCAAAATCCGGCCCCTATTCTTTCTCCGTTCCTGAGTCCAGGAAGCTGGTTGTGGGGCTCAGGAGCCAGCTTCCACCCACAGCCCTGCTGGATGGTTTCGGTGAGAGCAAAGATGCCGTTGATACTCTGGCTCGTTAAAATACCAGCAAGAGCCAAGTCAGCCAACCGGTGATGCTGAAGGAGAAAAACGGAGTAGCCCATGAATGCAGTATGCATGGGGCTTTCCTTCACACAGCCCAGAGATGCAAGAGGCTGGGGGCCCAGCGGGGTGATATGGGCCCCAGTAATCCGGGAGTACCCCGTTTCAGTCCCTTTCCTTGGATGCACGGAAGATGCTACATCCACTGTCTTCTGACTTGGGATTTCTAAGTCCTTATTTCGTAAGGAGGTATAACAGGTGGCCGTCATTGGAGCCCATACATAACAGGTTTCTTTCTTCATGCACTTGCTTGTCCTTGGCCACCAGCCCCGTGGAGGCCTGGGCTGGGGGACCATGAGGGAGTGGGTTTCACCGCAGCTCCCCGTGAGGACGCAGCCCACTCCCTGGGAGGGCTGAGCCACATGCTTGCCCTGCACCATTCGCTGAGCCACAGCATCGCTGGGCCTCTCTCTTCTGGAGGCTGAGCCCGGACTCTGAGTGGCGTGGACGCGGCATGCAGCCAGGCGCCCTTACCCCGGAGAGGGGCCGGAGGGAGAGCGTGCCGAGGGCGGGGGGCTGGGAGAGGAGCGCACCCAGGCCGAGATGCTCTCTGCAGGTGTGGCAGGTCATGAAGGAATACTAGAAAGTTCCTACAAGTCCCTTCAACAATACTTAGGAATCTTCTGTGCCCAAGATACAGCAGAAATGGCCCTAATGGATTCCCTGCAATGAAGGCTCTCTTCGCCTCGCTGGTGCTCAAGGGGCTAAGTGCCCTTATTAGTTTCTGAGGAGAAAAATATACCTCCAGGGTATTACCTGACTACCATATCTCCTTTGTTCCTGGTAATTGAAGGAGTTGCAGCTTGCACCATAAACATGAAAAGTTGTGTAGGAAGGAACTGGGTTTTTGTTTTGTTTTGTTTCTAATTTTTCAAAAGTCTGGTGCTACTGGAGTGACGTTCCATACTGACTCTCAGCGGAGATCTTTTAAGGAAGATTCAGGACACAAAAATCAGCAGCCTCTCTGTGGGTTTTTGAGGGGCCCTCGTTTCGCAGGTATTTGCTGGTCAGAGTGTTACAGTTACTCATTTGCATTGTAATTATTATTTTTACGTAGAAGAGCATTCCGGAGTACCTTGAAAGGAAGTTAGGATATACCAGTTCCTTTGAAAACATAAAGCATGTTGGCACTTTGGGGACCGTTTTTCTGGCAATAAAAAGCGCCTCCCCCCTTTATTAAGTAGCTGGGGGTCGGTATCCCCGAGGTGTCATGAGGTGAGTAATCCAAGCAATAGCTCTCCCTGGAGGAAACCCTCTCTCTTGAGTTTGTGCTGTTAGTGACAGAAGACTCTTGTAAGTGGAGGTGACATTAATAGTGGACAAAAACTGATTTCTTTCAATGTTTCCAGTCCCACTTGTGATGCTTAATTTTGTACATCACTGGCCAAGCTGAGGGTTGTCCAGGTCGTTGGTAAGACCAGATTCCTGGGCGTGTCCGTGGGGTGTTTCCAGAAGTGAGGAGCGTGAAGCAGCAGACTGAGTGAGTAAAGAAGGTGCCCTCGCCAGGCTGGGTGGGCAGCAGCCAATCCACAGAGGGCCCAACGAGAATGAAAAGGCAGCAGAAGAGTGAATTCGAACTCTCTGCTTTAGCTGAGACATCGATCTTCTCCTATCCTTGGATGTGGGCATTCTTCATTCCTGGATTTTAAGACAGACGAAGCCTTTTGCCTCCAGCCCCCAGAGCCTTAGGCCTTTGGATTCAGACTAAGTTACACCACCGATCTTCCTACCTCCAGCTTGCAGACAGCAGATGGTGGGATTTCTCCGTTTCCACGGTTGTGTAAGCCAATTCCTATAACGAATCATTTCTTCTCTATATCTATGAAAATCCTCTTGGTTTTGTTTCTCTGGAGAACCCCAACTAACACCCTGCTCATGGATGACTTAAAGTGGTTGTTTCCAATCAAGTTCGCAAGCATTTCCTCAATATATATCATGCACGAAGGAATGTTCCTTGCTTCTGTGAAATGGGCAGAGATGAATATGGCGGAGTGTCTGCCTGTGGTGAGTGTAGGAAGGATTTCAACCAAAACATGCAGCTTCCCCTGGAGAAGGCCATGGCCAAGACTTTACAAGGTGCGGAAACGGACGGATTTCTTTCAGTGGAACAAAGCGATGACCATTCTACTTTGGAAAGTCTTGGGCTCTAAGTAGATGTTGCTAGCAGATATTTTTCATGCTTAGTGGGGTAAAAATAGTTTCCCATCATCTGGTTACCATTCGTTGAGAGTGCTAGCTAACTTTGGAGGAAGAACGACTTCAGGTAAGATTAATCTGGTGAAGTAGCCCATTAAACCAGGTATTTATCAAAATGTTTTATGGGGGGCAGTGGTTCATTATTTTCTCTGTTCTCTGTACTACAGGGAACATTAGCTTTCCACATAGGTCATTTTGAAAGTACTCCCTGTGATAGGACTCAGACTTTATAGATCGCCTCCAGTGACTTTGGCTGTTGCATGCTTTCAATTTAGAAATAAAGCAGCCCGTGGCCTCATATCTGATTCATAGAATTCCAGGCAGAGGCTGAAGTTCTGCATAATAGACGCACCTTACTGCTCGGAGTCGTTTCTTTAAACAGGCCACTTTGAAAGTTGCTTATTGATTGAGCGGTTAGTTATGGCCGCGTGAAACCTGACAGCGGTCAGCATTTTCTCTTTTTGTCATTTGAGCCTTGCGAGGAAGAGGAGGATACAGTACATGGAGAGAACTGTGTACGTTATCTTGAAGGGGATGGGCGGGAAAGGGGACAGCAGTATTGATGGTGCCCCATAACTTTCCCGCACTCTTAGAGAGTGCGTCACAGGCCATTAAACTTAGTAAGCTTCAGGTGACTAATGGAGAAACAGATGAGGGTCCGGCGGTGTGAGTTTCATCTTTTAAATTGCTTCTGCTTCAACTGAGCAGCAAATGGGAATATAATTAATCTGCTCTTTCATAAAGAAAACAAGTGTGTCATCACTGATGTGTTATTGTCACTGGCTCTGCTGTGATGCACAGATTGAAGATGACAGACAGCACGCTCCCCTCCCCCGCTTCTAGAAAATGCTCTCGCATAGAATACGAAGGTCCCCAATAGCTCTCCCTTTATGTCTGCGTGCACACACACACACACATCCACGTGGACACGTGCCTTCGCAGGTTACACATGCGTCATGCAAGAAGAACACTGGAACCTTGCTCCTTTGGGGAAATCAGGATGGTCTCTGCAAAAGTGATTTCTTGGAATCAAATTTTAAGACGAAGACAAACAAATCTTGCTATTTGAGCCAGTTCTTTGTGTCGAGTATTTGCAGAGGTGAAGAATGGAAGAATGTGGTCCTTTTATTTAACAAAATACCTTCATTTTAGATGAAGTCTCCTGCCCACCCCTTTTCTTTAAGAGGAGCAGTGGTTGACAGAAAATATTGCACGAAAGTTGTTCTAATAAGTTTCTGATCTTCTTTCATCTACCTTTCTTCTGATCTCAGAAATGAAACCCTGCTTGTCTAGGTGCATAAGCCACAAAGCATTGGGGTTGGTGACTCGTCTCCTGCTACCATGGCCTGTGTCCAGTATGACAGCAAGTTGTGTCCTCCTCGCCTGAGATTATATGAAGAACCTGCCCCTTCTCTCTCCGCTGCTCCCACTGTCTTGTCTGTGCCAACCTGCTGCCAGCCACCATGGTCTCTTTCCCAGACGGTGGCCTTCCCGCTCCTCACTTTTGCCCTTGTCCCCCCTTCCTCTCCAGTCGGGTCATGTTCTGTTCACAAGCTTTTAATGCCTTCCAGTCTCACTCTAAGTAAGAGACAAATTCTTTACCAGGGCCTGCAAGGCCTTACAGGATCTGGTCAGCTGAGTCTCTGACCTAGTCTCCCACTTCTCCCATTTCCTTATTTTCCTCCAGCCACACTGGGGTCCCGGATGGTCCTTTAAGAATGCAGACATTTTTCTGCCTCAGGGCCTTTGCACAGGCTGCCCTTTTTGTTTAGCCTGTTCTTTCCCTTGATATCCACATGGCTCCCTCTCTCATCTCCTTTGCTTTATTGCTCCAATGTTACCCTTTCAGGGAGACTTTCCATGACGACTCTGTTTAAAATTGTACTCTTACCCTGCATCCCTCTTTTCTCCTTAATTTTTCTCCACATCACCTTTCACCATCTCACAGATTATATGCCTTCTTATTTGTTTTCTGTCATGCTGCTTCAGATTGTGAAATCCAAAAAGGCAGGCAGCTTCAACTGTTTTGTCTGTTTCTGCATCCTCAATACCTAGAATAGTGCCTGGTACGTAGCAGGCACTCCATTGATATTTGTTAAATAAATGCCTAATAAAGCAAATAGGTTTTGGGAGGGTTTCCAGTGCAGCTCTCATAGAAAAAGATTTTAGGGGTCACTGGAAGATAAGTGAAAATGCAGGACAAGAGGGAATCAGCAGAACGTGGCAATCATAGCGAAGAATTCAACATTATGCTTTTTGTTTTTGCTCTCCATGGCAATAAACATAAACCTCATGGTCTGTTTTCTTAAAGATTTGTGTGTTTATTTATTTTAGAGAGAGAGCAAGCGCATGAGCTTAGGGGGAAGGGAAGAGGGTGAGAGAAACTTAACGCTGAGGGTGGAGCCTGATGTGGGGCTCTATCCCAGGACCCTGAGATCACACCCTGAGCTGAAACCAAGAGTCAGACACTTAACTGACTGAGCCACCCTGGCACCCCTCCTCATTGTCTGCTTTAAAGGGTAGAAGAATAGTATCCTCTGGTTAATAGTTTGAAACTGTGCCCTAACCTGTATATGTGTATATGTTTCCCTGTGTTTTATATATACTCACTCTTAGACCTATTTAGATTTAAGCTGAATTGCTCTCCAGTCTCAGAAAATTAACCACCAGGTGATATTTTCGTTTCAAATGGCAGCATTGGGATGAGTTAATTAAGACTATTTTTTTCTTATCGGTATTCATTTTTGAAGAAAATAGGATTTATGTTCATGGTCTATGCATCGCGTGCCTTCTCTAGGGACAGGCATGGGGTCACCAAGTGATTAATTAACTCTCTGAGCTGATTAAAGAATTTTAAAGCAAGCGTCTCTTTTTTTAGAAACCTGGAAGTATCTTTAATATTTCAAAAGGGAAACAAAGACCCCATAGCATTTTCAACCTCAAATGAATGAAAAAGACATTGGCATAAAGAGAATGTGGAGATTAGGGATGGAGACATAAATGACAACATTGCAGATGAGTTCACCTTTATAGTGCTGGTCCTTATTGTCCTTGAAGACTCTCGTGTAATTAAATATTTGGGAGGATTTGGAAGAATTTTTACGGAAAGAAAAAATGAAGTGCCAGATGGTAAATGAGAAATTCTTTGCTTACAATAAAAAATTAAAAAAAAATCTTTATTTGAGAGAACGAGTGAGCGAGAGCCCAAGCAGGGGGAGCAGCAGAGGGGGAGGGAGAAGCAGACTCCCTGCTGAGAAGGGAGCCCAGTGCTGGACTCTGATGCTGGGCTCCATCCCAGCCCCTGGGATCATGGGATAAAGACCAAAGTTGAAGGCAGATGTTTAACCAACTGAGCCACTTAGGCATCCCAATAATGTTGTATGTTTACACTTGTAGTTTCCTTATATGTCTTATGTCTTTAATATTTTGATATAGTAGGGTTTAGATAATTAATTGTAGATAGTGTATCAAAATTGTGGATTATACTTTTGGGGCACACTCGTGAATTAAAATGTTGTCATATAACTTTGAAATAGTTGATAGTATTCTTCAATGATTGAGTTTTTGGAAATGCACATACTGTATGTAGTAGAAACAGAAATGAGTCCTTTTTTTGGATCAGTAATTGTGATTGACATGTCATGATAGATCTGTGATTGACCTGGCATTCAGTATTTGGGGAATAGATCAGGATGTGGGGAGGTATGGTGGTTCAAAATGAAAAGTAGTTCTCTGTTCTCTTCATGGGTTTTCAAAATAAGGTTGTAAAAATTTATTTAGAATTTTCAGGTAGTGTAAGAAATTTTTGTGTTTATCTAAAGAGCATATGCATTTAAAATTTTTGAAAATCTTGAATACCTTAAAATGAATTAGTTAAACTTTGTACTGCTGGGAGAAACTTCTGACTTCTTTCATCTAGGAAAGAAGGTGTAGCACAGGCAAAGCAGTAGTAATGTTCCAGTTACAAATTTTCCCAGTAATCTACTGCAGCATAGTAAATATCTCCGAATTTAGTGACACCAAACAACAACATTTTATACACTTATGGATTCTTTTACTTAGGATTCAGACAGGAGCTGGCTTGTTTCTGCTTTACAGCCTGCTGAATGGGAACTGAAGTACCAGATGGACCTCACCGTGTGGCTTGGGCCTCAGGACAATATGGCAGCTGTAGGATGGTTGAGTTCTTATAGGGCTGCTCAGAGCACAAGTGTTCCTGTGAACAAGACGAAAACTTTAGGACCTGTATGAGCCAGCCTCAGAGGTGAAGTCACTCAGCACCACTTTTGTCTTACTCTTTGGATCGAAATTTGGTATCTAGAAGTGGAGTCTCTGGAGGGTGGTGGAGTGGATTTTGCATGTGAGAGAAATTGCAATAGGTTGTTGCCAGAAGATGGTGTATGGTGATATTTTTAAGTTGCTGAAAATTATTTGACACTGCTGTCAAGAGGTGGGGTTTGTGTACCTACCTTTTGAGTCTGGGTGGGATTGTGACTACTTTGAACAAAAGCATATAACAGAGAAGAAAGGAATATAACAGAATTGTGAGTAAGTTATCTTATATTCCTAGTTCTCTTAAGAGTTTTTAATCAGGAGATGTCAAGATTTGTCAAGGTGCTTTTCACATTTATTAAGATAATCACCTGAGGGCTGCCTGGGTGTCTCAGTGGGTTAAAGCCTCTGCCTTCGGCTCAGGTCATGATCTCAGGGTCCTGGGATCAAGCCCCATGTTGGGCTCTCTGCTCAGCGGGGAGCCTGCTTCCTCCTCTCTCTCTGCCTGCCTCTCTGCTTACTTGTGATCTCTTTCTCTGTCAAATAAATAAATACAATCTTTAAAAAAAAAGATAATCATTTTAGTTTCAGAGTTAGTCTGTGGATATGGTATACTATGCTGATTGATTTTTAAATATCAAACCAACATTTCATTCTTGGGATAAATATCACTTGGTCATTATATATGTGTGTGTGTGTGTGTGTGTGTGTGTGTGTGTGTATACACATATATATATGTATATATACACACATATATATATATTGCTGGATTCAATTTGATCATATTTTGGTAAGGATTTATGTGGCTATGACTATAGTCTGTAGTTTTGTTTTGTTTTCTTGTGATATCTTTGATTTTTGTATCAGGGTAATTCTGGTCTCATATAATGAGTTAGGAAGCATTTTCTCTTCTTGTATTTTCTGAACCAGTGTGTAAAATTGTTATTTCTTTATTAAATGTTTGGATGATTTTGATAGTGAAATCATCTGGGCCTGGAAGTTTCTTAGTTCTAAGATTTCAGTTTCTTAACAGATGTAGGATTTTTCAGGATATTCTTTTGGAGTGACTGTTGGTAGTTTCCTTTCAAGGAATTTTTCCATTTCATGTATGTTATTGAATTTATTGGTATAACATCATTTATAATATGACTTATTATCCTTTTAATATTTATAGGATCTGTAGTAATGTACCCCTTTTCATTCCTGGTGTAGGTAATGTGTTTTCCTTCTCTCCCTCCTGCCCACACCTCTCCTTGTCCTTCTGACTACAAGTTTACTAATTTTATTGAATTTTTCAAGGAATCAGCTCTTGGTTTCTTTGACTTTTCTCCATTGCTTTTCTACTTAATTTATTTCCACCCTTAAGTATTTGCTCCCTTGTGATTTCTTTGGGTTTAATTTGCTCTTCTGTGGGTAGTTGCTTAAGGTGGAAGTTTAGATACTTGATTTGAGACTTTTCTTCTTCTTTTTTTTTTGTATTAGCTTTTAATCCTATTAATTTCCCTCTAAATATTCATTTACTTGTGTCCCACAAATTCTTATATGTTGTATTTTGATTTTCCATTAGAAATATTTAGTAATTTCTCTTTGATCTCCTCCTTGACCCATGGGTTATTCAGAAGTGTGTATTGTTCAATTTTGAAATATTTGGAATACTTGAGGATATTCTAGATATTTTTCTATTATTTACCCAGATAGTCTGCTACTTCCCCTGTCTGATCCATTCTGCTTTGCATTAATTATTGTGAATGTTTGATGGAACCCCAAGAGAGAACCCCCAGGAGTGACCTGAACTTTGCTAATAGTGTGAATTACTTGGTGCTGAATCTTTTCCTTGGTTTTTCTGCATCCAATGATCCCTGGCCAGTACTGCCGATTGAGGAATAATGCTGTATTATGGTCCAGCAGATCTGGGTTCTGACCAGCTTTTGCTTAGAAAATCCTACCTAAGCTAACTACCTAATGGAGTCTCAGTTTTCTTATCTGCGACGTAGATATAATAGTCTTGCTTTTGATTCTGCCCAGGGTTTTTGTGAACACCAGGTGAGATAAATATTATTAAATCATTAACAGTGTAAATTGTAAGATGTTATTATTGTTATTGTGGACATTGCTGCTATAAACATTGGGGTGCATGTGCCCCTTCGGATCACTACATTTGTATCTTTGGGGTAAATACCCAGTAGTGCGATTGCTGGGTCATAGGGTAGCTCTATTTTCAACTTTTTGAGGAACCTCCATAGTTGTTTCCAGAGTGGCTTCACCAGCTTGCATTCCCACCAATAGCATAGGGGGTGCCCCTTTCTCTGCATCCTCGCCAACATCTGTCGTTTCCTGACTAGTTGGTTTTAGCCATTCTGACTGGTATGAGGGGGTATCTCACTGTGGTTTTGATTTGTATTTCCCTGATGTCCAGTGATGTGGAGCACTTTCTCATGTGTCTGTTGGCCATTTGAAGGGAGACAAACCATAAGAGATTCTTAATCTCAGGAAACAAATTGAGTGTTGGTTGGGGGCGGGGGGCGGATAGGGTGGCTGGGTGATGGACATTAGGGAGGGTATGTGCTAGGGTGAGCGCTGTGAATTGTTTAAGACTGATGATTCACAGACCTGTGCCCCTGAAACAAATAATACATTATATGTTAATTTAAAAAAAGATGTTATTATTGTTGATGGAGCTTTCCTACATGTGCATTTATTTGTCACTCTGTTCTTTTAGCAGGGTTCCATTTGACTAAACAGATCATTATAAAACCTCTTACTTTAACTTACAGGGAATTGAGTGTACATGTTTCAATAAAAGTTTGAAGATAGTACTCATTTCATTAACTTCAAATAACCAAATATATACCTAAGAGATGTGATTATATGAAGTACTACCCACTTGAATGAAAAAATTGATATAATTCTGTGGATATTTTCACTGGTGAACAAAGTAAATGTCTTTCTACAAATCCATGCTGAATAAGTGCTGAATCAAATAGCCCTGAAATAAGATTTTTTAAAAAAATTTTACTTAAACCCTTGTTAACATATAGTGTAACACTAGTTTCCAGTGTAGAATTTAGTAATTCATCACTTACATAGAACATCCAGTGCTCAGGACAAGTGCCCTCCTTAATGCCCCCTCCCGCACCTTCCCATCCCCTGTCCACCTCCCTCCAGCAACTTCCAGTTTGTTCTCTACAGTTAAGAGTTTCTTATGGTTTGCTTCCCTGTTTTTCCCCATAGGGTTCATCTGTTTTGTTGCTTAGTTTCCATAGATGAGTGAATGAAATGAGATTTTAAAAATTATTTTATTTTATTTTTTTCATCATAATAAATGTACTCTTTTATCCCCATCAACTATTTCACTCATCCCTCCCACCCACCTCCTTTCTGCTAATCACTGGTTTGTTCTCTATAGGTAAGACTCTATTTTTGATTAGTCTCTCTCTTTTTTTCCTTTGCTCATTTGTTTTGTTTCTTAAATTCCACCTATGAGTGAAATCATATGGTATTTGTCTTTCTCTGACTGAGTTATTTAGCTTATCATTATATCCTCTGGTTCCATCCATGTCCTTGCAAATGGAAAGATACCAGTTTTTTTGTGGCTGAGTAATATTCCAGTGTGTGTGTGTGTATGTGTGTGTGCCGTATCTTCTTTATCCATTCATCTATTGATGGACATTTGGACTGCTTCCAGAGTTTGGCTATTGTAATTAATACTGCTATAAACATAGAGGTGGATGTATCCCTTTGAATTTGTGTTTTTCTATTTTTGGGATAAATACTCAGTAGTGCTATCACTGGAGCATATGGTAGTTCTATTTTTAATTTTTGAGGAACCTCCATCCTGTTTTCCACAGTGGCTCTACCAGTTTGCATCCCTACCAACTGTGCCAGAGGATTCCTTTTTCTCCACATCCTCACCAACACCTGTTATTTCTTATGTTTTTTATTTTAGTGATTCTGACAGGTGTGAGGTAATAGCTCATCGTAGTTTGATTTGCATTTTCCTAATGATGGTGACGTTGAGCATCTTTTCATATATCTGTTGGTCATCTGGATGTCTTCTTTGGAGAAATGTCTGTTTATATCTTCTGCCTATTTATTTATTTATTTATTTAACAGGGAGATAGAGAGAAAGCACAAGCGGGGAGAGGGAGAAGCAAGCTCTCTTGCTGAGCAGGTCCACCCTAGGACCCTGGAATCATGACCTGAGCTGAAGGCAGATGCTTAATTGACTGAGCCACCCAAGCACCCCTCTTCTGCCCATTTTTAAATCGGATTATTTGTTTTTTTGGGTGTTGGGTTTTATAAGTTCTTTATATATTTTGGATACTAACTCTTTATCAGATATGTCATTTGCAAATATCTGCTCCCTCTCCATAGGTTGCCTTTTATTTTTGTTGATTGTTTCCTTCACTGTGAAGGAAGTTTTTATTCTGATATAGTTATAATAGTTTATTTTTGCTCTTATTTCTCTTGCCTCAGGAGACATATCTGGAAAAATGTTGCTATCGCCAATGTCTGAGAAATTACTGCTTGTGCTCTCTGCAAGGATTTTCATGGTTTCAGGTCTCACATTTTGGTCTTCATCCATTTCGAGTTTATTTTTGTGCATGGTGAAAGAAAGTGGTCCAGTTTCATTATTTTGCATGTGTCTGCCCAGAGTTCACAACACCATTTGGAAGAGATTATCTTTTTCCTATTTTATGTTCATTCCTCCATTGTTGAGGAGTAATTGACCATATAATTGTGTGTATATTTCTGGGTTTTCTCTTCTGTTCCATTGATCTGTGTATCTGCTTTGTGCCTCTACCATACTGTTTTAATTACTGCTACTTTGTAATACAGCTTGAACTCTGGAATTAGGATGCCTCTGGTTTGTTTTTCCCTTTCAAGATTGCTTTGGCTATTCGGGGTTTTCTTTGGCTCCATTAAATTTTAGGATTGATTGTTCCAGTTCTGTGAGAGACGCTTTTGGTATTTTCATCGGGATTGTGTTAAATCTGTAGATTGCTTTGGGTAGTGTAGACATTTTAACGATAGAAATCAGGTGAGCTTCAGCATTTGATATTTTGGCTGTAAACAAAAGAAAGAAGTACAAGAGGAAAAGGTCTGGAGTTCCCTGTGGTTCTGACTTGCCCAACTGTCAGCAATTCAGTGGCTTTTGATATGCATTAGGGACCAAGTATCCTTGAAAAGTAAGATTTTGAATTCTGATAAGTGAGATTCTGAGGAAAATCTCTCTAGAGGACTCTCTGGACAGATGATCTGCTCTATGATCATACAGGGTCCAGCGCAGGAAACTAGAAAAGAAGATCCATATGTTTTTAAGAACTAACCACAACTAGCTTCTCTCTTGGGGCTACAGTATCATCACTACCTTTTTTTAATTCATTGACCAACAGCTGGCGGAATGGTCAGTGCCAAGCTCTGGATAAGAGAGAATGGAGAATCCACGTCCCTGTTCACAAATGAAGGATTCATTCCGGTTGGGGAGGCTTTTATTATACAATACTATCATCTATACTCAGGTCATAGAGCAGAAGTTGGTCCTCTGGGGAGTGGGTCAAACCTGACTGGGAGCCCGTTTTTACCAAATGCATTAGATGGCAGCCACACTCACTCATTTGCATACTATGACCCCGTTCACAAATACAGTGACAGCGTGAGTGCTTGCGGCAGACTGAAGTGGCCTGCAAAGCTTCAGATATTTGCTGTCTGGTCCCTTACAGAGGAAGTGTCCTGACCCCTGGTGCGGAGTAGGGTAGAGGGAGAGGTCAGCCAGGTTTCCACATGGAGGGGACCTTGAGCTGAAACCCAAATAAGAAAAATGACCTGAGGAGCATGGGGTAGTTCACGCCAGGCGGAGGGCAGAGGAAGCACACAGTGCAAGGTGCTGGTAGGCTTGGGGGCAAGAAGGAAGTGGCTGGGTGTGGAAAATAAGGATCTGCAGTGTGGGTGCTCCCAGGGCTCTTTGAGGCGGGTGTTCCAGAATGTTTCCGTACCACAGTTCCCCTGGCAGCCGGCCAGAGCCTTCGGATCTCTTCCTGGAATAACCTTTTTTAAAAAGGGCATAAAATAAGACATAGGGTTCCGAAGGAGACTGACTACAATGAAACAGTTATCAAAAGATTACAAAAACACATTTGCATGATAGAATCACGTGTTCCTTTGTTAACATCTTTCCTAACCAGATTTGGAAGTCGGTCTCATGGCTACTCTAATGTCTCCTGATCCCAATGCTCATTGCACCCAGGAATCCCCTCACAGATACACCCAGAAATAATGTTTGCTCAAATATCTGGACAGCCTGGCCCAGTCAGGTTGACAGTGGGAAATGCTGGATTCCAAACTGAGGCTGTGACCCTAGCAGAGGTGAACTTGACCCTGTCTGAATTCCCAGACCCCTGGCCCCAAGTTCAAGTCCCCTCTTATAGAACTTTGTTCTTGTCTGATCAGAGGGGAGCCCAAGTTGGGGGGAAGTGGGACGCAGACCTCCCTGGTACTTTACGGGTGCTCTGTCACTGCTCTGTGCGGGATGGATGGAGGAGGAGGTCCAGCAAAGGGGACCCACAGGTCATCATTAAGTGATTTCAGACATTGCCCGTCTTTCTCTCCGTTTCTTTCGCTCCCTGAACAGGAGGAGTGAAGATTAACCACTGGCACTGACGCTGTCCCTTCCACAAGGAAAGGGCATTTGAAGTGAGAATTAAGCAGTTCATTCATCTGGATATTCAGAGGGTTGAAGTAGGCTTTAAGGTTCACAGAAAAGGTAATATTCTCGGAATCTACACTTTGTATTTCTTTTAATTGTAGGCAGCTGTCAATAATTGTCTGCACTCATAAATGGATAGAATGAAATAGAATGGACTGTTTGGAGTCTGTCCTACCTAGCACTGCTTAAGAGACCGAGTCACAGCCAAGAATACAGAATGTTATCATTTTTCACTGATAAAAAGAGCTCAATTATACAAAGGACTTGTTTACAATGTGCAGCTGGAATAAATCCGGTATCTCCAGCCCTGTGCCCTTCTCCTCAACGTCTATTTCTGGTTTTCACATCGCCATTACCTTTAGAAGTCGATATTCTTTAACTGCTTCTAATGTTTTCCATCTGCAGTTAAATGGTCTGGTGTTAATTCACATCGGCAGTGAAATGTGGATCTTCTGCATATTCATCTAAATCCATGAACCTTAATTGTTACGTTGAGCTGTCTGATCAAGGTCGTTAGGACTTTATGTCATCTAATCCTATTTTTAGGTTGCTTGGTTGAAAACAACATGGTGAGATACTCACCTAGGACTTTAACAGAGACCGAAGGGTTTGCATTCGGTTTTCCTTCGGGGCCTGCGGGCGCTCAGGCCACAGGGTGTGTGGAGTGTGTTGTTACTAACAGTCACAGAACTTTCACTGTGAATACGGGTGTACCCGGCCAAAGGACATTCTGCCTGTGCACAGAAGGACGGATTTCCTGTGCCCTGACCTACAGAGGTGAGTCAGGGAAAGGTTCTGGTAAGAGATGGGTGACTAGCTCAGGCACAGGACCTCAGAAATCACCCAAACCAGTTGTGGGTGTGTGTCCAGAAATTGCTTGGAAGTGAAAAGTCAGCAAGTTTCCAAAGAAGATCCAGCTTGCAGAGAATCGATCCTTTTTGTCTTGCTGCATGGTCTGACCTCCTCCTGTCTCTGGAGCGAGCCAGCGTTCTCTAGTTTCCTCTTTTTTCTGTCATCTCAGGAGAAGTCGGGAGGTAGGGCTGCCCTGAGGGGCTGAGGGGACAGATTTTTGCTTTCAGTTTCTGAGGATTTGCAGCAGGACCTGCTATGTGAGGCAGTCCTAGCGTAATGAGAGACCAGGCGAGACGTCAGGCAATAGAAGACACTGCAAAGTTGCATTGATTTCACATGTAGCCACCATTGTGAGAGCAAATATCTAGTATGAAAAAGAGGTGATATCTTCACACCCTCTGGTTTTGTTTTTCCTCCATGGCTGATGTTAAAGAGAAATGGAAACATCTGAAATATTTGTAAAGTTGAAAAAAAATAGGAGCCTTTGCATCATTATTTTGTTAGGTATGGAGCAAATGGAAACACATTGATTTGAATATAGACTGGAAAGTGATGATGTTTTCTGGAGCTTTAGTAGAAGTCCAGATTTTATCTTCGAGTAAGCGTGAACACGCAAGGCCGTTTGTGCAGGCACACAAATGGAGTACGGCTCCTCGTGGGGTACCTTCTGTCGATCTGTGAAACCTCACATCCACGTCCCGGCGTATTTTTGAAATTGTGACATTGACATTCAGACTGCCAAAAGCTGGCACGGTCATTAGATGTTGTGTTACATTTCAAAAACGATTTTGTACATTTCAGTTGGAAAGAAATGTTACCTAAAACAGTGTACTTCTTAGAAAGAGTGTTGTAACTTCAGCTGTTTTGAGGATGCTAGCCTAGGAGACAAAAGAGAACATATGGCCTTCATTTCTTGCCCGTTAGGCTACCTTTCCATCCACAAGACATCACAGAGAACATCCAGCAGGTGTCGTATTTTCTCTCCTGTTCTTCCCTCACTGGTGGTGCCTTGCGTGGCTCCGCTCACCTTGCTCTGTTGGCTCTGTGGCCACGCTGGCTCCTTCCAGCGCCTCTGTGTCTCCAGAAGTCCTTTCCACACGCTGCTCCCTGCATCTGGGGACCTGCATCCTGTTTGTCTATTTAACTCTTACTCAGCCTCCTACCTTGGCTCCAGCCCCTTTGTCAGGGAAGCCTTCCTGACGTCCCTCCATCAGATACCCCGTATGGCTCCTCAGCGCCCATCCAGCAGTCCTCCAAAACCTCTCAGCAGACTTCTTACTTCCTCTTTGTTGGCATTTAGCACGTGCGTGTGGGTTGTAGAACTTGGCAGTCTCCGTGGTGGGCTTGACTTCTCATCGGGCGTATTGGATTTTCTTATCTCTGGCTCGGGGTGCTTTGCCCAGCAGTGGAGGGCCAGGCCATCATTGTGACAACTTTCCAGAAAGGGTTTCTGTCTCAGGCTGTTCCCGAGGCTGTACTGAAGTGCTTCGGGCTGGGGGGCTCCACCCTCATGACCTCACCCCCTCCTAGAGGCCTCACCCCCTCCTAGAGGCCTCACCCCCTCACTGGATCACACTGCGGGGTAGTGTTTCCACATAGGAAGTTGGCAGGTGGGAGCCCGGGAGGGGGGTTGCAAGCATGCCGTCCGTGATTGTCTTGTAAACTCAGATAAATAATGTCTCCTGTCTCCTGAGAGCCAGCTAACTGCTCATAATTACCATCTCTGTGTTACCTGTTCCTAAGAGCCTGAGGTTTCCCGGGTAACAGCGAGGTTTCATCCACGTGCCCACATGCTGGTGGGTATTTGAATTCTCTGCATTCCCTCTTCTCACAGGCAAGCATATCAGTGACACCCACAAGTGTCTGTCCTTCACCCCATCAACTCATCACTGTTGTGTTTTTGAGATTCCCACATGTTCCTTTGCTTCCAGCCTGGCTCTGTGGTCTCTGTTTTACTGACTTCTGTAGTCATAATACATCTTCAGATATACGACAGGAGATGTTTATCCAGTCAGATAAGAGGTCTGTAAGGAGTGGAGACCACGGCTTTTTAATATCCTTGGTACCCCGGCTCACTGTAGGACCTAAGTGAATATTTACTCAATAAATCCATGAATAAGTGAATGCATATATAAAATTTAAAAAATAGTAGCTTTTAATTGGAAAATCATTGTATGATGACACCGTGATGGGGCCAGATAGCGTGTCAGATACGTGACCAACGAAAACACTGGACGTGGCCTTTGTTTAGCTCCTTTGATGATAAAGCACCTTCCTCCGTTGTTCTGAGTCCCTCTAGGGTCCCATGGTCGGCTCCGCAGGCCTTACTTGCTCTGTGTTACAGAGGAAAGTACTGAGCTCAAGGTCACATGGCAGGACCCAAACTGAGGTCTGGGCCCTTTCCACCTCCAGGAAGGCCTCCGGGCATGGTTGAGAGTGTGTCAGTTCCTGTCTGTCACGTGGAGGAGACGTTACCTTACACACGTCTTCATCGCTCAGCCTGATGTAACAAAGACCACACACGGAAGGCTTACACAACAGAAATGTATTGTCTCACGGTCCTGGAGGCTGGAAGCCCAAGATCAAGGTGCCTGCAGGGGTGCTTCCTTCTGGAGCCTGGGGGAGACTCTGTTGGATCCATCCCTGGTCCCTACCTTCAGGGAGTCTGCTGGCATGACTGGCTTCCTGTGGCTTGTAGTTGTAGGACCCTGTCTCTGCCGTCACGTTTATGGGCGTTCTCCCCACGTCTCTGTCTTCCCATGACTGTCTGCTAGGGCCCCTGTCGTGCATGAGGGAAGCCCACCTTACTTTAATAGGATCTCACCTTAACCATTACGTCTGCAAGGACTTCTTTTCCTTTTTTTTTTTTTTTAACATTTTATATTTAAATTCAGTTAATTAACGTATAATGTGTTCTTGGTTTCTGAGGTAGAGGTCAGTGATTCATTGGTCTTATAGAACACCTAGTGCTCATCACATCACGTGCTTTCCCTAATGCCCATCCCCCAGTCACCCCATCCCCCACCCACATCCCCACCAGCAACCCTCAGTTTGTTTCCGACGATTAAGAGTCTCTTATGGTTTGTCTCCCTCTTTGGTTTCGTCTGGTTTTATTGTTTTCCTCTCTTCCCCTATGATCCTTCCATATCTCGGCTATTGTGGGCATTGCTGCTATGAACGTTGGGTGCCATGCAAGGGCCTCATTTTCAGGTAAGGTCACATTTGGAGGTATCGCAGGTTAGCACAGTTTTGGAGAGGCACACAGTTGAACCGTAACAGATAGTTTGGTTGGGCTTCATGGTTGGCTTCTGCAGAATAACAGCCACGACATGCAGTCACCAGAAGTTGGCACCCTCGTCCTCGGGGGAGCCACACCTGTCAGTCCTCAGGAGACTTCCCTTTGACTTTTGAAGCAAGGAGAATGAAGTGCGCAAGACAGCCAGCATGGCCTTGGCCCAGTCAGGAAGAGTGAGGGTCTGTGTTATATGCTGTTTTGCTGGATCGACCCTGATTTTGATTTGACACCACTAGCAATGTGCAGATTAAGAAACAAAATAAAACCCATCAACTCAGCAAAAACTAGCCCCGTGGACACAAAAAGACCTTTCATACTACCCATTCCCTTTCCCTTACTAACTGTGGAATTTCTAAGCTACCTGCCCCTTCTGTTGTTCTCCTGAGTGTATGTGCCTGCGATTCTGGAAGGCTTGTGCATTCAGACTGTCCTGTCTCTCTGATGCATTTGTAACCTTGTAAATCATGCCAGCAGATTGTCTGGGAAGTGTCTGTTACTGTTTTCTTTTTAAACCAAGCTCAGTGGAGGAAATACTCTCTTTAGTGTATTTTAATTGTAAATACTTTTTTTCCCCCAGAAAAGCTCAAAGAAAACACATAAAAAATACTGCTTTGATCTCTTTGGTGCCAGATGAAATGGGCAGCCTGTATCAATCCCAGAAAACAGCACCTGAATGCCGTGCATGCGTTTCAGAGTTTCATACACCTTTCTGCCTTTTTTTTTTTTTTCCAGGGAGGAGAGGATTACAGATTGGGAAATGTTCTGTGCTCACAATTAAGTGAATTACTTGCTGGCTCATCTCTAACTTTAATTACTTTCTCTTCCTCAACTTTGCAATTAGCTGATGTTGCTACAAATTTTTGTCACATACTTAATCTTTATATAGCGTTTTTGGCCAGAGTGCAGTTAAAGTCTGTGAGCGGCTCCGATATCTTTATCCAAAGGTGAGGCTCTTGGAGCAGTAATATCTGCCCAGGTACACCCCTGCAAGGGCTGGCCTGTATTGAACACGAGTGCGGGTGAGCTTTGTTCTCCATGCTCCCAGTGCCTTCCCATAGTCCTGCAGGCGCAGAGCACCTTATGGCTGCAAAGGACCCTCGCCCTTCTTCCCCCATCTGCTTGATAGATGATTTATTCAGCCCCAGGAGATTTGTAACCACTGAGGATCTTAATCCTCTGCAGACATACAAATGGAATTTCACCCAGTTAATAGGTAATATAACTGGGTCTCAGACAAGTGATGTTACTTAAGTCATTAGAGGAAAAGCCAGGATTTTAACTCTGGGTTGTCTTTTTTTTAAAGATTTTACTTATTTATTTGACAGATAGAGAGAGATCACAAGTAGGCAGAGAGGCAGGCAGAGAGAGAGGAGGAAGCAGGCTCTCTGCTGAGCAGAGAGCCCGATGCGGGGCTTGATCCCAGGACCCTGAGATCATGACCTGAGCTGAAGGCAGAGGCTTTAACCCACGGAGCCACACAGGTGCCCCAGCTCTGGGTTGTCTTATCCCAAACTTTGTTCTCCACTGTTTCTTGTTGCCTGTCCATGGAGATTGCTGTGGTGTTGTAGGATCAGCTGATACTGGAAGGAAAGGGGAGATATATCCATTTGGGGAATGGCGTGGGGGAGCATAGCTATAAGCCGGGGTGCTGAGTTGGGAATTAGCAAACTCCTATGGGAGAAGAAGGGACACAATATTTTGTGGCCTGACTGGTAAAAGAAGAAGCAGTGACTTGGAATGTCCAAGTAAATTTAGGGAATTTGGATGGGGTGGGAGAGCTCTCTTAAGTACATGACCACATACTCAATTTCATAATGTGAAATTTGAAAGACATTCTCATTTAAAGGATTTAGGTATGTTGTTTCAGATGTCCTTTAGACATTTAGATATACATATTTAGGGAAGAATCAGAGCAAAATGTGTAGAATGAAGAGTTATTCACACATACACAGTAATTAAAATCAGAATTGAGCTAACTGAAACCGTTCAGTTCATTCCCAGATATGTGGATGAGGGCACAGAGGCTCAGGATGATGAGGGGACTTCCTGAGGTTGGCCAGGAAAGTGCTGGAGCTGGAGCGGAGTCCAGGTCTGTTTGATTCCTGAACCCAGGGCCTTTCCCTGAGCTCCTGTTCCTCCAGCCCAGGAATGTGTGGCGGCCCAGCTGGGAGGCACTCATGCTCTAGGGAGATGCTGACCAGGGTTTTTCCAGTTTGAGTCCCAGATTGTTAGGACCCTCTGGTCCAGTGAGTCTGAAAATGTCTGAAAACACCCTGCGGGGTGCTGAACGCTGGTCCTGAGGCTGAACTTGCCCTCCTCAAGGAGCACGGTCTGCTGTGTTCTCAAACTCAGTACGTTCACTGAATTGTAAACATCACAAGGTGGATTCTGGCAGCCCTCTCCAGTGGCTCCCCACTGAGATATTGGTGCTGATTTTTAAAACACACCTTTTATTGTGAACATTTTCAAAACTATAGAAGAATATGAAGGACGGTACAATGTGTACCCATATATCCACCACCCAGATCCCCAGTTCCCATTTGGTCAGATTTCCTTCATCTTTATGATTTTTGTTGAACAGCAAATTCTAGATATCATACTTCATGCCTAAATATTTCAGCATGATCTCCAAAAAAGCAAGAATATTCTGTTTAAAATCTCTTTTTTTTTTAAAGATTTTATTTATTCATTTGACACAGAGAGAGAGAGATTACAAGTAGGCAGAGAGGCAGACAGAGAGAGAGGAGAGAGGAGGAAGCAGGCTCCCTGCTGAGCAGAGAGCCCGATGTGGGCCTCGATCCCAGGACCCTGGGATCATGACCTGAGCCGAAGGCAGCGGCTTTAACCACTGAGCCACCCAGGCGCCCCCGCTTAAAATCTTAAAACTCTTGTCACACTTACTAAATCAGTAATTCCTTCATATGTTTGTCCAACCAGGTGCTAAACAGAATAGCCTGTTTGGATGTTTCTGTGCCATGATGTTTTGATCTGGTCTGCTCTGAGACATCAGGTTCTTTCTCTAGTGCCCTTGAACCAGAGATTAGTCTTGATATATAATAATAACAACTGCAGTAGCTGATGTTTATTGGATGCTTAAAATGTGCCAAACCGTGAGCTAAGCTTTCTGTTCATCCCATTTTATAATCCACACAGCCAACCTACCGAGTGGATTTAATTATTATCCCCATTTTATAAGCAGGAAATTGAGGACTGCATAGTTTTTAAGTGATGAGTCTTTGTGAATTAGTTTCTTTGGAAATCTGTATATAATTACAACTCTTTGTTCTTTAACCAAGGCATGGTATGTTGGCATGTTGGCCATGGAGAGCAGCTCCTTTTAAACCAATGACAAAACTCCATTGGCATGGAATGGGGGGTAAGGTCAAGACCAGATGCTCTTTGTTTGAGGTGCAGAGACACTTCTTGTGTTACCCATCCATCCTTTCTTAGGTGGTACCTCTGGGGTAACCAGAGTGGGAGGTGGGGCATGACTGTCTAATCAAGGAAAGCCTTGCATAGTGGAGGGTAAGTAGCCCTTTCTGACTTGATGAATAGAATGAAGTTTTCTGCTCAAGCTGGCTTCAAGAGTGAGTGACTTGCTCTGTTGCTTGCTAACCGAGCATGTAGGGTTTAATATTCTGTGGTCACTTTCTTGGATGTCTTCAAATATTTTTCTAATTTGTTTTTTAAGGGAATTTTGATGGAGCAAAGGAGGATTCTCTGGGGGTTGAAGCTGGGCTCTGGCCTCCCATGCTGAGCTGTGGGACAAACCTCCAGGTGCAGCTGGGTGCCTGTGAGGGTGTGTCCTCGTCCCTGAGGGTCTGTGTGCCCAGGAGTGAGAGGGTGACATTTAATAGCAAGTAGGAACCACCATGACAGGTGAAGAGAGAGTCTGCCAAACAGTGTAAAACAGCTTTTTACTTACTTTTGAGCAAGAGGGCCTACCTTTCTATTTTGGATTTCTATTTCTTCTATTAACTAACAGGACTGAGATTTTGAAGCCTCAGACATGTGAAGATATACCAGAAAGAGCTTTATATTTGTTGCAAGAGGGGAAAGAATGAAGTGTTGAGCTAACATGGGGGAGCAGAGGTGGTTGGATTAAGTAGCAGTTTCTGGTAGGGGGACAGCAGGACTTGGTGGAGAGGGAACCAAGACAGAATATGGACCTGTCTCTCCAGAGCATGAATTTGGGAGCCATTCTGACAGCAGAATCAGACTGGACAGTGGGCAGTCCACTCAGAAGCTTGTGTTCATGCATCCAGGCATCCGGAACTTCCAGTGGAGTCAGGGAACCAGCAGGGACCCACCATCAGGAAGGGGGGGATTTGGGAAGAGAGCCGAATGAGAATGGTAGTAATAGACACTGACATGGCACCATTTTGTTTTAGGGACTCTAGAAGCTCTTAACACAGATTGCCTCAACCTTGGGAGCGGTCTGTTTCCCAGAGGAAGAAACCAGGGCACGGAAAGGTGGAGTGGATTGCCCAAGGAAAGGGGGGACTGGAGCTGTGGGAGCTTTTACCCTGAACCCACACATCTTCCTAAAAAATCCCATCACCCAAAGGGCCAGTCTTGTTGGAAACCAGTCGGAGCCAGCTTCTCGATGCAAGAGCCTTGTCTTTGGGCAGGAAGCGCATCTGGAGCATTTTGCCAGACTGGCAGCTACTGCTTCTACTGTTTCCCTAGAACTTTATTGATTTTCTCTTCAGAGTGACTCTAATGCATTAATTGGTTTTTGGCAGAGAATGAGGTCGTTGATGTCTGTTATTCTTCTGTAATTGCATACTGTGGATATATTCTCTGCCGACAAGGGCAACGTTTTCCCTTTTGAAATCACTGGAAACTTGGGGGGGGGGATGGGGAGGTGGGAAGAGGCGCCTCACATGCCTGATGGAGTCTTCTCAGTTGTTCACATGTGCTTGGTTTCAGTACCTGGTGTGATGGGTGATTCTGAGCAATCAGGGAGGGAGGAGACATTTTTTGTTAGGACTCTCTCCATACACCTTTGCCAGTGGGAACGTTTTCTTGCAAGGCAGGTGATCATGGTGAAAAGCCAGTGATATTCCCGTAGGAATTAAAGTTGGGGACCGAGTTAAGTTTCCTTTGCCAATGTCATCATTTGACTGTGCCTACGTTTCCAAACATTAGCAAGTAGTTAGATACTTGTTCGAAGGCATTCTGTTTTCTCTTTTGTTTTGTGTCAGACTCCTTAAACATGGTTATCCAATGGAGAAAGTATGTATTCCTTCAAGAAATATGGCAGATGGAGACCAGACATACAGAGGGATAAGTTGACCTTTGCATTTCTAAGGACGGTTTATCTCTGGATTATGTCAACCCAGCACCAAGTGAAATGATTAAAGAGGGTCTTAGGGCATCTGTATTTCCCTTTCTACCCTGCGCCCTTCATCTTAAGTTACTTAGAACCTTGTTGCTTTAAGTTCCACGCTTCATTTTCTCAACACTGACCAACAAGGGCCAATCTGATACGTAACATTTCTTTCATATTCATTCTTCACTGAAAACATTATTGGATTTGTTGAATTGGAAGAATGTGAGGAAGGTATATAGTATTCTTCTCACTTAGATATAATAAAAAAACTATCATAAATATCAACAACTGTAAACATGTATCAGAGGTGGTATATGGAAGTGGTGTCTGTTCTTCCAGAATTTGAAGGCAAGCTTCGCTGGAAGCTGTAGTACCCGTTTCGTGATTATGAGTGGATTATCAGGTGTGTGTGCCCATTTATCAAAAAGCACCATGTTTCACATGCTATGCTAAGCAGCCTGGAAGCATTATCCCTCTTTTATTTTCAGGAATCCCCCTATTAGGAAGCAATTTTATCACACTTTTATAGATGTGGAACTGAGGCTTAAGAAAGTTTAAGTTATCCATGTGAGACGTTTCCTGTTTGAAGTCTTCTCAACAATTGAGAATTCAGGGGTTTCAACAAGTTCTCAGTAGTTTTTGTCTGTTACTCAGCCTCTCTTTGTAATATGTGAAGGGAAAAAAACAATTATTATCTATTTTTTGGGCATGGAAAGAGTTTCTATCATGACATTTTAATTTTCATAGCCATCTTTGGAGATAGTATGAATGTTCCCGCTTTACAGTGGAGTAATTGAGGTTCAGATTAGCCAAGAACTTTGTCCAAGATAAAATAGCTAGTGAGACGTGATGCCAGCAGTTGAGCTGATGGGGAGATGGACCAGAAGAGACAAGAGAGGAGGGAGAAATCGGTCATTTGCAATCTTGCAGAAGTTGGGGGGCGGGGGGCTCTTGATGGAAGTCATAGAGAGAGCTGTGCATCTCTCTCCTACTACAATTCCATTCCATTCCCACCGGCCACTGAGTGCAAATACTCAGCCATCAATCAGAAGTTCTCTTCTTTCAGCGACTGTAAAAGCTTGTTTATCTTCTCCTCTCACCCCCAGTTCTTCACTCAACCCTGCCCCGGGGCAACACTGACTCCGGAAACAGCCTGTACTTACACGTGTTTCCTGAGGAGTAGGAGGGACATGTAGGTAATTGACAGTGACCTGCTGCCCGGGAAAGGTTTAGTTCATCTCAAGAAAGAGCCCAGCCTAACAAGGAGTGGAACATGAACACACGCAGAGTTCAGAAGGTAACATAGAATATCTTTTATGCCAGTCCTGGGTCATCTCTTCATCCCTGTCTTTCTGACTCAGATGGGCATGTACATGTTCCTTCTTTCTTATGTTCCATTCCCTCCTTCCCTCATTGGTAGCTCCTCTGTGCTTTCCAGATATTGGCTTCATCTTGGCCTTTGTGGCCATGAACAGAGAGTCCTGTTTTCCTTGAATCATTAAATATTCTCCACACCTTCAACCCTTCTTGAGTTAGTATTCAGCCCCTTTCTTAGTGTGGGCTTCTATACCAGAATATCGCAGACTTGGTGGCAAAAGCAACAGACATTTATTTCTCATGGTTCTGGAGGCTAGAAACTCAAGGCCAAGGTGTTGGATCATTTGGTTCCCAGTGAAGCCCCTCCTCCTGGCTGGTAGACAGAAACGCTCTCTGTGTCCTCACGTAGCAGGGAGAGAGAACTCTGGTGTCTCTTCCTCTTCTTACAAGGGCATTCATCCCGTCATGGGTGCCCCACCCTCATAGCCTCATCTAATCTGAATTCCCTCCCAAAGGCCCCATCTTCCGTCATTATCCCATTGGGAAGTAGGGCTTCAACATATGAAATTTGGGAGGGACACAAACATTTAGTCCATAACACCCCGTTGTTGCCTATCTGAGATGCATCGTCACACTAAAGAGTCTCCTTTCCAGCAATGGTGGGGCCAAGCAGGTGAAGGAGATGGAGAACCTTGCCCTGAGAAACTCAAATATTAAGGGAGATGATACCCAAAAAATCACGTTTGGGTTAGATCCTGCCTACCACGAGTTACAACCAAGGAACTCAAAAGTGAGATGAAAATTAGAAAACAGTCTTAGAAAATGAATTTTCCGGATGAAGCATGCCTGGGCTCTAATATCCTCAGTTCGGGTCTCATCTCTGGGCTTCTTGTCCCAGTGGATGGCTCTGTGCTGAATTTCTGCTTTATTCAGTTTGATTATATGAACATAAATATCCCTCTGTGAAACAGTTTGAGTGACCCCTTGCCAAGGAAATGGCTTTCTGAGCTAGTGAATCACATCCTTACATGACATCTCTTTCTGTTCCCTCTCTTTATTTCCATGTAAAATATTCCAGATGACATTAAGTATACCCTGCGATTGTCAAGGGAAAAACTGAGCAAAGTACTTAGAAATATCTGCATATTCAGGAAAAATCATTTGCCAAGTATTAGCACACAAGAGTGAGTAAATCACCTGGGAGGAAGGAAAAGGTTACATTCTAATTTTATGAAGCAACAGCTGCCCTAGCTGAAAAAGAGAAAAATCAATACCATAAAACACCTTTTGATTTTTAAGGTGTAACAAAGCAGAATGTTTCCAGCTGCGGTTTTTTGGTGGTGCCCCCAAGATTCTCTTTTACATAAATGGATTTGATTACTTTTTTTTTTTTTGACCTGAAATTTCTAGAATGGTTTCGCTGTAGCTGGGCAAGACTCAGTGGGAGATTATGGAAAAGCATGGGAGTCGGCATCAGTGAGGGTTAGATTTGGGCTCTGTACCAGGTAGCATTTGTGGGTGGGTGATCACAACTATAGCATCTGACCAGATAAAGGGGCCTTTCTTTCTCGTGTAAAAATCCAGAGGTGGGCAGTCCGGGAGAGTGTTGCCCTCGGAGATCTCGACTCTAGCTCATATCACTCTCATGCCCAGAACTTGTGCTCGCAGTTCAGTGCTGTGAATAGGGCCCCTGCTCTCCCAAAAGCATTTGGGGAAGCAGGTGGAGGGACATGAGAAAGAAGAAACGAAGTGCATGCACTAGGTGATCTTTTTTCAAAGATATCTTCACTGACACATAGTGCCCATTTACAAAATGCACAGTACGAATGTATGGTTTAGTAAGTTACCGCAGAGAACACTGTTGCACAATTAACACAGCAGGTCATCAAGTAGATGTGACTGTACCCCATGGCCTTCCTTACCCTCTTTTGCCACCTCTCAATCAGCATCCCTTCTTCTCAGTGGTGGCTACTGTCCTGACCTCTTTGACCATTTTTAAATTTTTATATAAATGGACTCATACAGCATATATTCTTTGAATCTACTTCTTTCACTTAGAACATGTGTTTGGGAAACTCATCCATGTTGTTATATGTAGCTGTAATTAATTTGATTTATTGCCCTATGCAATTTATTTATTTCTTGTACTGTTGACTATTTGGGTTGCTTCTATTTGGGGCTATTAGGAGTCATGTTGCCATGAACATTCCTTTATTTGTCTCTTAGTGCATCTGTGTGAGTATTCTGTTGGCTACGTGTGTGTTCAGAGTGATTGATCAAATCACCAGCATTGTGTGAGTGTTTCCTATGCTCTGCATTCTTGTCAACACTTGGCATTGCTTGTTTCATTTTAGCCATTTTTATGGGTTTATAGTGGTATCTTACTATGGTTTTGTTTTATCGATTACTAATGAAATTGAACCTTTTTGTCATTTGAATATGTGAATATTCAAGTTTTGAAGTATCTGTTCATTAATTCTCTCACCCATTTTTCTTTTGGGTTGTCTATCTTTTTTTCTTTTCTTTTTTTTTTTAATTTTATTTTTATTCTTTGCCCAAGGGGTACAGGTCTGTGAATCATCAGGCTTACATCTTTCACAGACTCCTAGTCTATCTTTTTTCTATTGAGTTTTAGGAGTTCACACGATACCCTGCACAATGTTCTATTGTCAACTGAGTGTTTTGCAGATATTTTTCTACCCTCGATGGCTTGCCTTTTCACTTTTGTAATAGTGTATTTTTCATATACAGAAGTTCTTAATTTTAATGGGGTCTAATTGTATTTTTGCTTTATTTGGTATCTTATTTATTCTTTCCCCATCTCAAGATCAGGAAGATGCTAATCTCTGTTATGTTTTTTGGAGCTTTATTGTTTTGTGTTTTGCATTTCACATTTAGATCTAAAATCTGAAGTAATTTTTGTTAGTGATGTGTGATAGAGATGAAGTTCTGTTTTACCATGTGGATACATATTTAACCAAAAAGTATTTATTGGAAGAACTTTCTCTTCTGTGTTGTGCAGTGCCAGTTTTTTTTTTTCTAACTCATGTTTTATATATGATTGGATCTGTTTGTAAAATCTATTCTGTCCCATTTGTTTATTTGCCTAACCTTCTAGAAATATCACCCTGTTTTAATCAAATCTTTCTATCAAATCTTTACATATGGTAAACCTATCTTCATGTTCTTTCAAGAGTGTCTTTTTTAATCTTGGCATTGTTCTTTTTTTATATGAAACTTAGAATCAGCTTATCAGTTTGCACAGAAAAATCTATTGGGATTTTAATTGAAATTGCGTTGAATCTGTAAATAACTCAGGGGAGAATTCTCATCTTTCCCATATTAAATTTTATTTTTCAGGAATATCTATTTTGTTTTTAAAATTTCTCTCAGTAATATTTTGTTTCCTGTGTGATAGTTTTATAGATAGCCTTGTGTATTTCTCCCTAGACATAAATATTTTTGAGCCACTTTATTTTTTTATTTTTTTTAAGGATTTTATTTATTTATTTCACAGAGGGAGAGAGATCACAAGGAGGCAGAGAGGCAGGCAGAGAGAGAGGGGGAAGCAGGCTCCCCACCGAGCAGGGAGCCCGATGCGGGCCTCGATCCCAGGACCCTGAAATCATGACCTGAGCCGAAAGCAGAGGCTTTAACCCACTGAGCCACCCAGGCGCCCTTTTGAGCCACTTTAAATAGCATCTTTTAAAAATTGTATTTCTAAATTTTTGTTGCTAATGAATAAAATTACGATTTTTGTATATAGACCTTGTTAAACTCACTAATTTTCATAATTTATATGTAGATTTATTGAGATTTATTTCTTTCACAATCATGTTGTCTGAAAAAAATGACAGCTTTCTTTCTTTTCTTCCACTCTTATTGTATTTTGTTTCTTTTTTCTTGCTTAATAGTGCTGGCCAGAATGTGCAGGACAATGTTGAGTAGAGTGGAACTAGGAGGCATTTTTTGGGTCTCATGTGGGAACCCTGAGGGGAAGCTCTCAGTATGTCACCACTGAGTATAAAGTTTGTCCAGGTTTTTGTAGGTGTCTTTTACCAAAGACGTTTGGTTTGGTGCACAGACTGTAGTGATTAGGGTGTTCAAACGGTGGCCTTGCCTCCCCAGAACCACAGGCTCTTCCAAGTTACAACCTGTAAATATGCCATGATTTCTTTGTTCTCTGATGTTTCAGGCAGATTTTTAAATTCATCTGGCTTTTCTCAAACTTGGGCTCTGCATCCTCTCCAGTTCTCATGTCGCCATATACAAAATGTGGATGGTAGCCCTCGCTCACAGGTCTTTGAGGGCCAATGGGAGAGTGGGCCATGCGTAATGAGGGCAGTGTTCCTGTTCTTCTTGACCAACACTAACATACACTGTGCAGTGTTGGAAAATGTTACTTTTAAAACCCATGAACTGTTAGCTGCTGAAATTTCAGTGCCCAGAAATTATGAACTTTTGTTTGATCTTCTGAGAATATTTTACTTTAACATTCTAGCATTCAATGAAGCTATTCACTTCGGTTTCAAGAAGTTGGAGGGGAGTTGCATCCCTTTGACAAAAATCTATTACTTAGAACAGTAATAATACTATGTATTAAATGTTTCTCTATATGGGCTTCAGATTAAACATGTGCTGTGTTCTTTCACCATTAATTCTTCTGATAAGAGTAATAGTTAAAATTTAAATGTTGCTTTTTTCAGATTTATCGAGAATGTATAGTTCCTCTGTATCAAGCTGTTGAATGAATTAGCTATGAATAATTTCTTTCTGATAATTTCACAAGAGATAACTACAAGCTTCTCAAAGATCTTTTTACCCTCAACAGCCATTTCAATAAAATATAGGGTCTTACCCTTTTATAGCTGGGAGCAGTTGTTCCGAAGTTGTGGTTCTGCACATTTAATCAGTATGATCATAGTTAAGTTATTGGCCTCCAAATTAGACTTTATGGTTTAAAAGGAGCTTTCATAAACAACTGTATGGTGATGGAGATGTTAAGGTTTATTTTTGTGAAAAGCAACATATGTTTTCAAGAAGGTGTGAAACAGATTTGTAATAAATCTGATGCTAAACAGTGGCTGTATTGATGGAGTTGCATCTACACATACTTGAGTGCCTACCATTTGGCATTAATTCTTAATTTTAGGATCTTTAGTAAATTCCTTAATGTACAGAGCTCTAATTTACTTAAGTGATGCAAGTGTTATAAAATGAGTATAAAACATGATGTTTCCTCCAGTAGCAAGTGCAGTTCTTGGCTCATGCTAGATTTCCAATAATTTCTTGATTCAGTGATTCACTGGTCTAATGAGAGAGAGAGAGAGAGAGAGGATGGGAAGGAGGAGGGGAGATGGGGAGGGGGGATGTAGGGAGAGGGGTGGTGAGGGAGAGACAGAGAGAGACCGGGAGGCCAGTGTATCTGGACTGCAGTGTGAAGGGTCTTCCTCATTGTCTGAAGTTCTTTCTTCAAATCATTTCCCCAGAAGCTTTTTGGGCTCTTCTGTCATCTGGCTCTTCTCCCTTCTGACTTCTGCAAGTCCCCACTCTAAGGATAGCTACATAACCTCATTGTTCACGGTGCAAGAGAAAGAAGACAGATACCACAACGTGTTTTAATCTGTCTCCTACGTTCCTAACTCCAAATCTTCTCTTGCACATTTTCCACCTCTGCAAGTAGGTACAAGTGGAAATATATTGGTTGGAAAAAAAGAATTAGGGCCTTTTACTTATTAATGCATGGTTCTACCATGTACCAGAATTATGTCCCTGGACAGATTGCTTAACTTTTAAGCCTTATGTATAAAACAAAAGGGTTAAATCCATCACTTGCAACTGGGCTTTTTTTATATTCTGGTGTTGTGAGATAAGTATTTCCCCCCCAAATTTTAATTTTTATTTGTTTTATCGTATTTTATTTTTATTATTTATTTGAGAGAGAGGTGGGGAGAGAGAAGGCATGAGCAGCGGCGGGGTTGGGCAGAGGGGGAGGGAGAAGCAGGCTCCCCACTGAGCAGGGAGCCCGATGTGGGGCTCAATCCCAGGACCCTGAGATCATGACCTGAGCCGAAGGCAGATGCTTAAGCGACTGAGCCACCCAGGAGCCCCAAGAAATTTTTATTAATGACAATTAAAACACTGATTTCAAGGCTGTTCCTATAATGACATCCCTCTCACTTGTGTTCTGATGATTTCGTGCTGCACAGAGAAAGAGTTGTAGTTGCAGAGAATGCACTAGAAATTGTGAACACCTGAGAGGTGACCTAATGCACATGTGTTAGGTGCTTCTCCGTTGCTCATGGTCAGATTGAGCTCGTGTTTGTTACAGTAGGAACAAGGAATCAGGAACTTCCAGACTGTATGATATTTCTGTGCCATCTAGCTCTAAAATTTGTGACTGATTTTTAGGAGTATTATTCTGAGAACACTACCATCATAGACGGGCTTCAAGACAGGGGGAGCTTGTGTTACACATCTGTGAAGGATGGTAGCGTCGGAGTGAAAATGGTTGGGAGTCTGACGACCGAGTATGTGATGTGGAGCAAATATGTGGTATTGGGGACCTCTGTGAACAGTCATATGAGCACATGGGCATCATTTTTCTCGTTGGTTAAAAGAGGGAATGAAACCAGTTTTATCCACCTTGTATTTCACTGGGGATGTGAAAGTGTTTGTAAATCATAAACACTGAAGCTGAATTGGTTATTAAAAATGGTACCTGTGGGGCGTCTGGATGACTCAATTGAAGCATCTGACTCTTGATTTCGACTCAGGTCATGATCTCAGGGTTGTGAGATCGAGCCCTGCATTGGGCTCCACACTGGGTATGGAGTCTGCTTAAAGTTCTCTCTCTCCCTTGCCTTGTGCCCCCCACCCCAGCTTTCTCTCTCTCTAAAAAAAAGAAAAAAGACATCTAGTACATATTTTTGAAATGGAAAAAAATAGGTTAATATGTGATTATTTGTGTAATACATTTCACTTTTTATTTTTGGAGTTGTTATAAATACAGATAAATTATATTTTTTTTAATTTCTCAGTTGTAAAACCACCTTACAAATTTCATAGTATTTTGTTCTGGCTTCTTTAGAATCAAGCAGAAGTGGGTCTAATTTTAACATCTTACATATAAACTTTAAATAAGTTATTACCATAATGGGGAAAAAGGGAGATTTTGCTTGAACATTTTGCCTTGGAATGGGTCACCTAAGTTCTTTCAGCTTAGCTATGTGTAAGACCCCGGAGCATGTAAGTGGCCATATGAAATCTCTTCAAGTGGCATTAGAATATTGGAGTCATTCATATCTGACTTCTGAAATATAGGCATTTCACCTGTATTATAATATGTTATTGTAAATATATTATTTATTTTTAGTAATCTCCACACCCAGCATGGGGCTCGAACTCACAACCCTGAGATCAAGAGTCACATGCTCCTCCGACTGAGCCAGCCAGGTGCCCCCTATATTATAGGTCTAAATATTCAGGTACCATCAGATAGGGTCTTAAGTTAATTGAGCACAGCGGTTCCCAAGAAACTGTACTTTGCTGAATTATATAAATATTTTTTATTAAGCCATTTATTGACCCTGACGGCCATCTGGAAGATATATTAAGGGAGCCGGCCTGCCAAGGATGGTCATGAGCTTTTTGTTCATGGACTCTTAAGGAAGTTTATTTTGTGCTGGATGGTGAAGCATTTTCTGTAGGGAACACTAGAGTAGTTTTGAATATTTTTCTGATAATGCATTATCTTCTGTTATGTACTCAAAAGCCATTAAAATTAGTTAATATGGAGCTTCTATTCATTACTGAAGTTTAAGCTCCTATATTAGCATTTTACGAACAAGGATATTTTAATCGTTTTTTTGCGACAATATTGTATCTTACTCTAAATTAACTTTCATCAATCCTCAATTGTATATGTCATGACTTCATAAAAAATAAAATTTGATTAACTGTTCTAGATAGATGGAAGCTGAATTTTGTGAAATGACAATGCACTGTTTTTGGAGTGTTTTTTAATTACTTTGGAGTTAAGTCAGAAATTTGTTAGAAATGCATCTGTGCTGTTTTATTAGAGTTTTTCTCTGTCAGGATGAACGAGCTTATTTTAATTTTAAATATGTATTTAGTGATAGCCCTTGGGTATGAATAATTAGAATGAATTTACCCAAGTTCTCTAAGTGTTGCAAAAAGAAGTTAGGGAACACATTAAGCATGTACAGAAAGTTTGTTTCCAGCACTTTGTGATGTAATTAACAACAACAACAAAAAATCACTCCTACAGTATTATAAGCATGTGATATAATTTATCCTACACAGTCATAAATGGCTTATAGCATATAAATCTTCATGATCATATTCATGTTTAAAAATAGGACTCTTGTATTGTAATTCAGTAGTGTAATGGTACATATTGCAGATGACTCTGCCTCCTGCAGTTAAAATTAGGAAAATAGACAACTTTCAGGAGGTTTAACTGGAAATGACCAAAATGGTTAAAAACAAACATACGTCTAAGAAATATTAAAAAATTATCTTTTCATGACTCCGAAGCCTGGCCCCGGCATGGCCGAGCTTTGGTTGATGAGCACGCAGGCTGGTGACTTAGCATCTCTTGGCCTCCGTTTCCCCGTGTGTCGAGTTGACCCCCAACAGCCTTTCTGCTCTCCTTCTTCATCAGAGGCTGGTGTGATATTTACCTTCAGTTTTTCTGGTTTCCTGATACATACATTTGAAGGCCAAAAAATGCATCATTAATGATGAAATATTTGGAGCCTAGAAATATGGAGAAAGTAAACAAGACACTTGCATATCTTATACATTGTAATTTATATATGTTACTGTCTTCCCATATTCGCTTTAGTAAAGTGTGACGCCTGTGGTGAAAGAGATTCCCTCCACGCCACTCCAGGTTACTAGTTTGCCTTTGCCTCAGCTCCCCGCCCAGGCTCACTCCGGTCCAGCTCTGTGCTCCTGCTTGAGGGAGGCACTCAGCCTGCACAGGCACATGTGCTTCCCTCTGGCTGGAGTGTTGCCCCGCAGACCTCACCGGTGGCCCATTTCCTCCATCCCGGGGTCCCTCTCTTACCGGCTCAGCTGGGACTTCCCAGCCGACCTCCCCAGACACCCTGTGACCTGAGCACTCTCCTGCCCACAGCCTCTCCTTCAAAAGCCCTCACCATCAGCTCACCTTCTGGACGACCTTCTTCTGATTTATTTTATTATTTACCTCCCTTCTACTAGAGTGGACGTTCCACTTCCAGGTCGTTGGTATGTTTAATCTCCGTAGAAATGACAGTGTCTGGAGCCATGCTTGGAGGGAGGGAGGGAAGCACTCAACACATTGTTGAATGAATGACATACTTTCCAGTGTATCTTTGTGAGTTTCCAGGTAGAGCCTCCATTTTGTGGGACCTGAAACTCATTATACTTAGGAGGACCTTCTTCAAGCAAAAGAACACAGCAACTAAACAACAACAAAAATAAAATTGAATATTTATTTAAAGTAAAAAAAGAATAAAAACACATTTCGGATTTAAAAAGGTGACAAATACCACATGATCCATAAAAATAACACAATTTTTAAATAGCCTAACAGACCCCTATAGTACTTTTCCCCACAATTTTTGCCTTATATTCTGACTGACCCTTTATATAGCAGTGATTTTACAATATTTTCTACAGGAAGAATAGATTTATTTTTCTGGCCCACCTGATTAAAATTTGTATTTTATTATTGGTAGTTTAGATAAGTTTCTTTCAGCTTCACCATTTGTACTATGTCATAAAAAGTTTTAGGGATTTTATCAAATTTGGGAAAATCTTTGCGTAGTTTCTTTTATGCATGAGCTTTAACATGTCAGAGTATTTCAGATTTTCTTAAGCAATGACTAATCTTAAATAATTTTAGGAATTGAAGGCACTCATTTCCTGGTATGCTTGACTTTGGGGATGACAAATAATTTTGAAAAATTATATAAGTTTAGTTACCTAAAACGTGAAGTATTAAAGTTATATTAAAAAGAAGGCCTAATCAAAAACATCCCAAATGTTTGTCACTCGAGGCACAAAGTTCAGGGCCAGGGGTCAACAGGGATATGGTGGAGATCTACTTCCAGTGTGCCTGGCATTGGAATATGTCAGTAGCAGAAAGGAAATGAGGTTTGAAAGGTACAGAGCCCGAAGCTAATCACGTTCAAATATAGATTAAGCCAGATATACCAAATATAGATTAAGCATCTATAATGTGCCAGATGCTATGACAGAAGCTGGGAAGGGGAAGAGGCACAAGACCTAGGCTTTGCCTTAAGGGACTTCATAGAGAGTACTTAAGTTCTGATATGACAAAGACAAATCACCTAGAGTGCATGAAAGATTAAAAAAAATAACGTGTAATTCAAAGGAGAAAGATGCTGCATGGAGTAGAAAAACATCCAGATGTCATTGAGGGGCCATTTGAGGTCATTGTTGACAAGTAAGAAAGATTTTAATAGACATTGAAGAGAAGAAATGGAGGTGGAAAGGCAGAGGGAATGTTCAGCAAGTAGTCTTATTTGTCTGGGCCATGTGTGTTTATTAATATGACATTAAGACTAGCATCGTAGTGAGGAATGTCAATTTTTAAAGGGCTCCTTTAAAAGAGATGATATTTTTATATACCCGAGTGAAGACATCTGTGTTATTTGATAGGCAGGAGTTGAAATTCTTGAGTCGGAGAAGGAAGATCGCAGAAGCAGGTGGATGAGTTTGGTGTTGGCTCATGGATGGGAGCCAAGAAGGGAGAAGAGACCAGCTGGAAAGCTTCCTGCTATCTGTGAGTCCCGGTGGGAGGGGGGAGGCGGTGCCGACGGAAACGAGGTCAGTCATGCGCTAAGAGAAAAGGGAAGATGTGTGCATCCAGCTCCAGAGGTTTGGTTTTCTTTCTTTGCAGGGAAGATGAGGTTTTGGATACTTTGAATCTCGGGCCAGGTGACAGTGCGGACGTGGGAGGTGCAGGTGTGGTTCTGGAGCCTGGGGCTCTTGTGAGAAGGATTAGGGTCCTCACGCTTGTGAGTCTGCAGGGAGCCGGACGGACGCTGGCCGCTGCTCCCCTTCTCCTTTCTTCCCTCCTGCTTCTCTCTCTTCATCTTCTTGGCAGAAAGATTGCTGGCCTGGAATGCTTGAGTGCTCTATACGTAAGAGCACGGGAGAGCATTCCCCTTAAAGTCCATGAAGGCAGAAGCTTTCAAGAGGGGGCGGAAGTCAGTCTAGGGTGGGATGGGTGTAGTTTAAAGAAAAATGCCCTGCGTTGAGTCACTGCTCCCCTGTGCAGAGGAAGCAAGACACTGGGCATTTTTGCTCTGGGAGTTTAACAGACACTGGATGGTCCATTCCAATCCTGACACTGGAGCAGGTTAATATGAACGGGACACTGAGGGAACGCAGGGCTCTGAGACCTTGGTCGCATCCACTTGCCAGCCAGGGCAATGGGTAGCTTTTACCTCTCTCTTGACTCGGAATGTCTGACTCCTGACCAGCCAGCCTTAATAAATGAATGGATGGATGGGGGTGCCTGGGCAGCTCAGTCAGTTAAACATCCAACTCTTGATTTCGGCTCGGGTCATGATCTCAGGGTCCTGAGATCAAGCCCTATTTCGGGCTCTGCACTCAGTGCAGAATCTGCTTGAGAAGCTCTCTCTTTCCCTCTCCCTCTTCTCCTCCCCCCACTCACTCTTGCACTCTCTCTCAACTAAACAGATAAATAAAATCTTATGGGTGGATGGATGGATAACTGAATGAATAAGCTTTCAATGTGGATTGTGCGCTTTCCTGCACACCAAGCGTAGCTTACAGGCAGGAAACTGTTCAGCTGTTTGACTCTAGTTAGCATCACACGTGTCTCTCGGCACCCATGGCCAATGTGAGCGATGCTTCCAGTTTGGGAGACTTGGTGAGTCCTGTGGAGGCCCCTCTGGAGGGTAACACTTAAGGAAATGGACGTTGGATCCTCATCCACTCTTCGGCTGGGCCCCCGTGGCTGGGCGGTCTGGGAGGTCTCGTTTTTCGCCTTTCAAAAGGATAGACCAATTAGAAAAAAATCCTTTATTGTAATAATAAGAATAAAGTACACCCTCCCAATTAGTCACTGTAATATTTTAAGAATAGCCAGAGAAATTACAGTGACCTTTTATAAAGAAACACCAAGCACATAAATCTTCAGTCGGCAAGTGAGATCACAGAGCTAGCGGTCCCTGTTCATCCCGTGTTTTAGGAGTCCTGTGTAAATTGTTTGTATTGCTTATGGCTTCCAGAGATGACAGACTAATCTGAGCAATTAGATTCTTGGGAAAGATCAAGACACTTATTAAATCTTATCTTAGTTACTCCTGATTATAATCATCCTTTTATCCCTGTGGAATAAATTTCTAATGCAAAGCTCAATTCAATCACAACGTAACTAGTCTTTATTTTAGATGATTAAAAAAACCAACACTATGGCCACATATGCATAAAAGGGATCTATGATTAATTAATGAAGTTAGACCCAGCAGATTGCTAATTGCATGCAAATGCAAACGATATCTTCTAATTTGCTTCATAAAGTTACATACACGTTAGCTGCGCATTCAGTCCTCGTGCTGGGAACGGAACGAATGACTGAGGCCTGGCGGCACACGGAGTCTCATGTCGAAGCCCTCAACCCCAGCAAGATGGTGTTTGGAGTGGTGCCCCCGGGGAGGCGACCAGGTCTCGAGGGCAGGCTTTCATGATGGGATTAGTGCTTTTCCAAGAAGAGACAGGGAGGGATGCTCTCTGCCCATCACGTGGACATTGCTTGGTAGTCTGCGACCCGTGAGAGCTTCTCACCAGAACCCACCCACGCTGGCTTTTGGACAAATAGCAACAGATATTTATTGAGCACCTGTTGTGTGCCGGGCACTGTGGTGAAGGCTGTGCATTCAGCAGGGAACAAACCAAGGTCCCTGTTCTCACGTGGTTAGATTCCTGCCGGCATGAGAGAGACAAGCATATAACACGTCAGGTGGTGTTCAGTGCTCTGAGGGAAGATAAAGAGAGGGGTGCCGGCGTGCATGGGGGAGGTGGGCTGGCATGCATGGGGGAGGTGGAGGGGGGTTGCTGTTTTATGTGGTGTGATCCGGAGAGACTTCTCAGTGAAGTGTTATTTAAGGCGAGACCTGGGAGGAGGGAGAGGGGCCACTGTGATAGGAGGAGGGAGGGTCTGGGTAGCCCCCCTGGGGAAGCCCCTTTGGTCCCCTTCAGGAGCTGCCTAGAGAGAGAGGAAGTGGGGGTGGGGCAAGAGGAAGGGGAAAGGAGGTGGGGGAGAGGAGGGGAGTGGACGGAAGGTCTTGCTGGCCGTGGGAGGGCCCTGGGTTTTATTCTGGAAGGAATGCATGGACACCGAGCACTGTCAGAGAGCTCCAGCTGTCCTTGGATTTTGGATTTTTGGAGCCACGCTGAAGGTAGCATCCTGGGGGAGAGCCCGGGGAGCCCGTGGTGGGGGCCGTGCTGGAGGCCCCTTTGGACCTACTCGGGCGGAGCACCAGAGTTTGCAGAGAGCTAGGGGAGTCCCGTGGACGAGTGAGGGGGAGCCTGAGGAACCCGGCGGGCCCGGCGCGTCTTCATCTCACCTTGAACTTCCGATCCCAAATCAGAAGTAACCTGTTGAGGGTGCCTGGGTGGCTCAGTCGGTTAAGTGCCTGCCTTCAGCTCAGGTCATGATCCCACAGTCCTGGGATCAAGTCCCACATCGGGCTCCCTGCTTAGTGAGGAGCCTGCTTCTATCTCTGCCTCTGCTGCTCCCAGCTGCTCGTGCGCTCTCTCTGTCAAATACATAAATCAAATCAAAAAAAAAAAAAAAAAGAAGTAATCTGTTGAACGAGGTCTCTGATGACCTGTTCTCTGCCCCAGGCTTCTGCCTCTCTCACACGGGTCCTCAGTGTCTGCTTGGCTCCTCCTACCTAACATCACCAGCTCCTGCCCGATATTTCAACCCCCTATAGAACATGGCTCTGGTCACGGGACCTTGGCACGTTCCCGTGATCTGCAAAGCGGGGTCTGTGGGACACAAAGGACACTGGGTGGTGGAGAACAGGGTTCCAGCCATGCTTGATGGGGTGGGCTGTCCTCCTGTCCTTCAGACCTCCTGCCACCGTCTTCCCAGCAGGTACTGCCTTTCCCCACTGCTGTCCAAGGGGAGGTGACTGGGGAAGGTGGGCCCCGGAAGCCTCGGTGTAGGTTCTGTTTGCTGATATCTCATATCATGTTGGTCTGAACATGTATTAGACAGCGATTCTGCTGTGAGCCTCCTCTCTGCATTCCTGCTCAGTAAGACTTCGTTTTTGCACACCTGTGCTGTCAGGTTGCTTTGCCTCCGCAGCTGACTGCCGACCGGTATTTTGCAGTAACAATAGAATTAAGAAATGTTATGAATTCTCTGTCTGCATTTAAATCACTTGAGAAATTTGTTTGGATGAGCCAAGCTCTGGAACGCTTTTACCCGAACTAGTGATTTCTGGCGTGATGGTCCCATGCCCCTTCCTGAGACGCACGTGTTTGCGTTGCCTTCCCTGTCTGAGTGCGTTCCCAGGATGCTCTCCGCCGAGCTTTAGAGACCTCATTGTGAATAGGGAGTTCTTCTGTGGACACAAACTGAGGACCTGTCAGTCGCAATAGCTGCTGTCTCAACGTTCAGACGCCCAAAGTCGGGTTCTCTTGCTGCTCAGTAGACTGATAAGCCCAGCTGTGTGCTGGCCCTACCCAGGGCCCCTTTGTGGCTTATGACACAACTGCACAACCTTGGTCAGAGAGGAAGAATATGAGCTGGTCACCAGTGACTTCATTTCTTGTGGGGCCAGAATATTTTATTTTTCAGAATGCTTTTTTTTTTTTTTAAGTAGCGACAATTTTCCTGGTTTCTGCTGCTGTTCTCTGGGGTCTCTGGATTATTTTCATGACGTGTGGCTATTTCTATTGGTTTATCTACCATAGGAACAGTTCGAGTGTGTCTTTTTCTGCCATTCTCCAAATCCTGCCTCTTATTTGGCATAAATAATTTTTATACACAATAACTTTGGGGGCGCGTGGGTGGCTCATTTGGTTGTGTCTGCCTTGGGCTTGGGTCATGATCTCAGGGTCCTGGGATGGAGGCCTGCCTCGGGCTCCCTGCTCAGTGGGGAGCCTGCTTCCTCCTCTCTCTCTGCCTGCCTCTCTGCCTACTTGTGATCTCTCTCTGTGTCAAATAAATAAATAAAATCTTAAAAAAAAACAACAAAAATACCCCAAAATAACTTTGAGACACTTTGAACTACTGTTAATGGCTGCGGCCCATCACGGTGGCTGTATTTGTACTCTCGTGGACTTGGCAGTTAAGGGCCCCTTCCCCCGTCGTGGGGGCCATCTCTCTGAAAGGGGAGCCATCCCCCTGGGGGGTGTTCTTGGCTAACACACACAAAGCAGATTCAGGAAGGAGGCATATGCTTGTTAGCCTAAACTATATATTTGGGTTTATTACTTGAGTAGGCAGGGGGCCAGCCTTGTGTTAGTAGAGGAAATATGCACAATTTTGATGAGACTTGCCTGTGAGATTTTTGAAGGAAAGAGAAAAAAAGCTCATGCAGGTGATGAGGTGTCTATACTTAGATATTTCAGGAAAGAAAATGAACTGTAGCCTTTCTGGGTGAAGAGCAAACAGGCGAGAACTAAGGTACCTTCTGGTATTTGCCTGCTATGGTCCCATGAGAGCATCCGCCTCTCTTTTTGAAGCTAAAACCTTTGGCAGAAGGAAACTTCTTTAGGTTCTAGAGGAAGCCAGAGGGGGCAGGGTTTGGGAGAAAAAAGGAGAAGTGTCCAGGAGAATCAGGGTTCTTCCAACGGCTGACGTGTCCACGATCCCAGGTGTTTGCTGCAGGAAGATGGAAAGGGGAGCAGAAGATCCCCCTGAAAGTGGACCCCGCCCTGCCCCCCAGTTCCCTGCTCAGGTCCCAGCCCTTCCTGCATGGATTCGCACCTGTGGGGCATTAAGCCCATGGTGGGACTCCCAGAATCTGAGAAGGAAAAGGCAATCTTCTCTAAGTGCCCCCGTTGGGCAGGAGGGGCAGCCACTGAACTAACTGAATCCATTGTGGGATCGCATGAGTTCACCCCAGACAAAATGACAAATGCACTCTTTTGAAAGGTCAAAAATGAGTTAACTTTCTATTTTGGACTAATTTCAGACTTACAGAACAGTTGCGAGCAGAGTGTGGCAACTCCTGAATACCACGTCCAGGGAAAGGTGGAGACGGGAGACCCTCCTGTCCCTAAATACTGTAGATTTTATTTCCCCCCAAATAAGGCAGTTCTCCCATGTGCCCAGAGCACACTCAACAACCTCAGGAAGGGGTGCCTGGGGGGCTCAGTGGGTTAAAGCCTCTGCCTTTGGCTCAGGTCATGATCTCAGGGTCCTGGGATTGAGTCTCGCATCGGGCTCCCTGCTCAGAGGGAAGCCTGCTTCCTCCTCTATCTCTGCCTGCCTCTCTGCCTACTTGTAATCTCTCTCTCTCTGTGTCAAATAAATAAAATCTTTAAAAAAACAAAACAAAACAAAACAAAAACACCCTCAGGAAGTTAGTGTTGCCAGAGCACTCTCATCTGATCCAAAGAGCTCATTCCAATTGTAGCCATTGCTCAAAAATGCCCTCTATATCCACCCACCCTTCCCCTAAAGAAACCCCAAACCAGACCCCTACACATCTTCCTTTTACTACGTTCCTTTCTGTTCAGCTCCAGTCCAGGATCACGTGTTGCGGTCAGCTGTCCTATTTGTCTGGAGCCTTTCAGTCCTGCCTGGACTTTCTTGACCCAATGTTTTTGATGCCCGCAAGCCACTACTTGGAGGATGCCCTTCAGTTTAGGTTTGTCTGATGGTCGCTCATAGCAGAGCCAAGTCCTGTGTTTCTGACAGGAATAGCCCAGAAGCTGCTTTCCTCCTGGCAGCGCTGTCTCCTCATGTCAAATATGACGGGTGACATTCACTCTTACCACTGGCATAAGAGTGACGTCTGGCATAGTTTCTCCTCCGTAGTTAATTAATTGACATTTTTACATATGAATCAATAGTAAGTAAAATGTATATTTGAAACTATATAAATATCCTTCCTCAGCAAGCTTTCATCCATGAATTTTTTTTTATGCACTGGTGATTCTTGCCTGAATCAATTATTTCTATGATTCCTGTAATGATTGCCAAGGGATGATATTCTGTCATTCCTTGTACATTTATTATTTGGCATTTTGCTATAAGCAAGGATTTATCCTTATTTTCCATTTATGTGTATATATATTATATATGTATATAGTATATATATTATGTATATATACTATATATATTCTCTCTATATATATTCCATATATATATTTACACACACACACATATATACATATCAATATGGACCCACAGATGCTTATTTGATTCAAGGGTTATAATCCATTACCATCATTTGGCCAGTGGGAAGTCTTTAGGTTGGGGGTTGTGTGTGTGTGTGCATCCCCATGATTTTTTGAGCACTTTTTCTTTCTCTGGAACAAGTTATTTAGACCCCCATGTTATACTTTACTTGATCCACTCCTGGATTGAGCTGTGTTTCCAAATAGACCTGGATCCTTTTAGGGGAGAATGGCATTTCATGACCCAGATCTGGGTGCTAAGTGCACCTGTTAGTGTGGCGTCATTGCTTTCTAGATCTTCCAAGTGGATGAGCTAGAAAGCATATGTATGTGTACACACACGCACTCACACACACATGCACACATATTGTTATCCTTTTCTATTTATGTAGATTAAAAACCATGAGTTGACACCAATCCCTCCAATTCTAATCCAAAGCCGCAGGGTTTATTTTTCTGTATGTATTTTTAATAGCTTCAGCGAGATACAGTCGTGCAACCAACTACACATATCTACAACACAGTTTGGTACATCATTTTAAACCATCTTAGGCACGTACAGGTCAGCATTGTTACATATATTCATGGTGTTATGGAATGCACTTTCCAGAGTTGACCCCCTCTTCACCAGCTCTGAGAAACCCGGCCCCATTGTCATCAGCTTATGTACTTATCCTCTAGGAAACCAATTTCCAAACCAGCTGGGCTTGGCTCTGGCCCTGGCTCAGAGGTGGCCAGGCTGGTCACATCCCACTGCCCCCTCCCACTGGGTTCTTGTTCTGACCCCCAGCTCAGCCATGCTCATTGCATGTCCCGGGGAATGTCCTCACCCTGCCACGCACTGCAGGTGGTCAGGCGCAGGGGAACCCACTCATTTCTCAACTCATCCAGACGTTAGTGACATTAGCACCATCGGCCAGATCACCTAGCTCAGCACTCAGCACTCAGCACTTAGCATCAAGGAGAGAGGCAGTGCACCTAACAGAGTACCACTGGGGCAGGCATGCATTCTGTGTCGCACCCCAGGGGCCTTGGGGGAGTCCCTCAGGGCTCTGTACCCCCTTTTCTTATGTGAAACAGAACAGGTAAGACGAGTACTTCCCTCTTGGGACTTTTGTTGGACTCTGGGCAAGTCTTCTTTGTAAAGCACATAGTAGGGTGTCTGGCATATCATAAGTACTATTTTTATTAAAATACTGTATGGTTCTGTTTCTTGCATGCCAATTTTGGCTCTCAACGCAGGATAGTAGGCAGGGACCATACTTCATGCTTTTTATCTCCCATACACAAAAACTTTTGGTTCCTCGGTGAACCAGCTGATAGGATCCTCACGCCGTGCTGCTCCAAGTGGGAGTGTAGACCAGTTTGTTCGAAATTGGACCTGGGTCCCAGGGATCTGTGTTTTAATGACTGTCCAGGTGAGCATGCGTGCCATGGTAGTTGAGATTGTACCTTTGCTTGCACCCCATTGGGTATGGCCTCGCTTTGTTAGCTTTATTCAGGTGTGGTTACAAAATTGTAAAATGTTTAAAGTGTACAGTGTGATGACTTGCTATACATGTACATTGTGGTAGGACTGGCTCTGTGGAGTTAATGAAAACATCCCTTCCTTCCTGTATTCGTGTTTGTTTTTGGTGAGAACATTTCAGTTCTGCTCTCTTAGCAAATTTTCAGTGACGCAATACAGTGTCATCAACTATATTCATGTGTTGCATATTAAATCCTCAGAACTTTATCCCTTTTATAACTGAAAGTTTGTACTCTTTTACCAATTTCTTGCGATTTCCCTCATCCCCACTGCCAGCCCCTGACAACCACCATATTCTGGTTCCTGTGAGTTTGACTTTTCTTTTCAGATTGCACATGTAAGTGACCCCAGGGTATGGCTTCCCTCGACAGTGGGTCCTGCTCTCTCTCATTGTCTCTCTCCACTGAAATCGTCTGAACGGATTCCTTCCCTGTCCTGGGAATATGTTACTCCTCCCGCGTGGCGTATTTGTTTTATAAGAAAGACAGATAACACACAGAGTATTGAGAACAACTTTCCGTAGAGTGGGTTTGTCCAGGGAGTGGCATCTGTTGCCTGCCCCCAGGAGTGGGGTTGGAGCACTTCCGCCCACTGCATCTCGGGAGCAGAGTCACCAGGAAAACACAGTGCAGCCAAGCACAGATGGAACACACCTTCCTCACGTGGAGAAGCGGTGGAGCAAGGTCGGCTTCGGCAGCGGGTCTCAGGCCCCCGTGGCGAGCGGGTCTCTTCCAGCAGCTGAGGCAGGACAGGTAACCCGCACACACCTGTCCTGTGCTGCAGAACAGGGCACCCTGGCCCGTGCCCGTGGAGGACAAGCACGGCAGTGGAGCTGGCCAGGCCCTGCACGTGCTTGAGCAGGACAAAGGAGCACGCGGTGTGTCCGAAACAGGGACGGATATTCCCATGTGGGGTGATGAGTGCAGCATGAGCTGGGAAGATGCTTCATCTCCTGGGGGGATGTGTTCCAGGCCCATTCTTCGTGGCTGAGTCGGGGTTAGAAGACCGCACGCAGGACAATGCCTTACTGTTCTACTCGCCAGAACCATTTACCCTTCTGATAAGTCTGGGAATTTCTCCAAAATGTATTAGATACACTTCCAAATTTTCCAAACTTACTGTTCAATCGGAAAGGAGCACCCTTACTGTGCTTTTATAGATTAGCAATTTCCAAGAGAGGGAATATGAAAAGCAGTGTTTCCCAAACTCCTTTTACTGCAAAATCTTAGTTCGGGAGGAAGAATCTTAGAGTTCTTGGAACATATTTTGCGAAATACCGTCTTATAGGAATAATTCTCCTGGTGGAAAATTCAGAGGATATGGCAAGGATGAGTTATGTTTGAAAAGGTCCTTAAATTTCACTTTCAAGATACTTGGTTCTCAGGAGAGGCCATTAGAGTAAGATCAAATGCGAATCCATTTAACAGTGCCTATAAAACTGGAAATAAAGATGTTCACCCAGGTACTCTTGTCCTTTCTTTCTAGGCTACCCAAGATAAATTTTAGTAGAATATAATAGCTTTGATCATTGCACTTTATGTTCCTCCTCAAAATATTTTAAATAATATCACAGACCTCAGTGCACATGTTATGTAAAGAAGTAGACAGGAATTTGAGTCCCGTTAAGGAAAGTGACATAAGATTCCTCAATCTAAGAAGGTAGAAGACCAAGGGAGTCAGGACTGGGAGTGATGCTGTTTCTGCCACTTCGCAGACTTAACTATTGAGCGAGATGGTCTTTGGTTAAGTATCAGAGAATCTTTCCATGAGATTCTGCTTTGATTTTTCCCTGGGCAAGACCAAAAAAAAAAAAATCCACCAAAGTATAGTTATTTTAAACACCTTAGCTAAATTATAATCTAGAGATTTTAAATTGTTCCTTTTTGGAATAGGATGTACTCATCTCTTGTTGATGAAAACATTTTGCATAGGCAATTCTCTTTGCTGTGGTGCTGAGTCACACACAGTGATCACAATTACAATTCAGAATGTTACCTTTGATTGTTTTCCCCAATATGTTCATGCTGAGATTTTCTTCCTTCAACTATTCATCTGAGAAGACAGAATATGGTCCTTTTTTCCCCCTTCTTTTTAAAAAAAATGACACTAAGTGACTACAAGTATTTCATGTGAATTGAGTAAGCAAAGCTAGAGGCCATTACTAGATAGCCACCAACTCTGAGTAACTGATTTAAAAGAAAATATTGTAGCCATCATGGCTTTCTACCCTCTCGTATGATGCTTACAGGGAATTGACATAGTGAAACTTGGAGGTTGTTTATTGTTCTTAGCTTTTGTCCTACTGAAGATATATTTTCAATTATTAAATTCTATTATGAGAAAGCAGCATGTTCCAATGGACTAAGTCAAATTAGATGGAGAAACTAAAGAAAATAAGTTCAAGGATTTCCCCTCTAGACTTCTGGAGCGATAGTGAGTGTGTATACTGTTAACTCTTCATTACAGTGTGGCACCACTGTTAAATGCTGTCTCAGTGGGTCCCATGTCTTCTCTTTCTCAGGGATTTTAGCCTCAGCTGCAGTTGGATCACCTCATCTATGCACTTCTGCAACCCACAGCTTCCTCCTTGTGTCTGACCCCTCCCAGCTCTACCTTGCTTGGAACCCTTTCTTCCTATAGATTTTTCTTGCGCTTCCTTCACTCATTCACTGAACATTTGTCAAGCCCCTGCTGTATGCTGGATGCTCTTCATCTGTGAATGAAGCAAAGATCCCTGATATCTTCGAGTTTTCATTCTATAAGGAAGTCAGAGAGCAAACATAATGCAGACTAAACCACATGCTGTGTTAGAAGTGACAAGTGCTATGCCTTCTGTAGAGAAGGGTCGGGGGACCGGAGGAGCTTCGGGAGAGGAGGAGGCTAGTAGCAGTACTGAAGAGAATATGACTTTAATTAAAAAATTGAAGGTGGTAAGGAATTTTTCTAAGACTTATCCAGAGGACGAGCATTCTAGGCCATGGGCAAGGCCAGTGTGGCTGCAGCAGAGAGAACAAGGGAAAAAGTGGTCAGAGATAAGGTCAGAAATATAATGGGGACAAGATCATTTAGGGCCTCGGATCATTGGAAGGACTGTGGCTTTTACTGTGAGTAAAATTGCAGGGTTTTGAGCAGAAGAGCCGTGACGTGATTTATAGTTTAGATGGTGGGCGTGCTGAGACTAGACTGTAGGTGTTCAGTGTTAGGAGCAGGGAAGCCGCTGAAGGGGTGATGGTTACCTAAGTGAGAGGTGCTGGGGGCACAGACAGATGGGAGGAATGGAGGTGGTGAGGACTGGCAAAATTCCGGACATTTTTCAAAGAGGGAGCAGGACTTCCTAATGGTCTAGTGTGGAATATAGGGTATTTTGAGGAACCTGGATGGTTCTAAGAAGTAAGAATGTAGTTGTCATCAACTTAGGTGGGCATGATGAGCAGAACAGATTTTAGGAGAGGATACAGAGTTTAGTTCTGAGTGACAGAAACTGTAAGACAAACAGATCTTGAGCAAGCAGTTGGGTGTATGAGTCTGGAGTTTGGGAGACACGTTTAGGCTGGACATGTAGATTTGGACATGGTGAACAGATAGATGGTACTGGTCCCAGTCCATTCAAGTTGCTATAACAAAAATATAATAAAATGGGTAAGTTTTAAACAACAGACATTTTTTTTCTCAGCTCTGGAGGCTCGAGGTCCAAAATCAAGATGGCAGCAGATTTGGTGTCTGGGTCAGACCCTCTTTCTGGATCTTCAATGGGCATCTTTTCTTTGAAACGTCACATGGCAGGAAGGGGCAGGGGTGCTCTCTGGGGTCTCTTTTATAAGGGCACTAATCACACCCACGAGGGCTCTATCCTCATGACCTACTCACCTCCCAAAGGCTCTGCCTACTATTACAGCATCACTTTGGGGGATTAGGATGCAACATGTGCATTTGGGGGGGGGGACAAACATTCAGACCATAGCAGTACTTAAAAGCATGAAACTGGCGATCTCACCAATGGGCTGAGTATGGAAAGAGAAGAGAGCCAGATCTCAGAGCAAGCTGGGCCAGGACTTGCAGGTGGAGGAGAAGGGAGGAGGCAGAAATGTCGATTGGAAAGGAGCAGCGTGGGAGCGAAGAGGGAAATCAAGAGTGTGTGGCATCTAGGAAGCTGAGTGAAGACCGTGTGTCAAGAGGAGGAGAAAGTGATCGCAAATAAGTTGCAAGAGAATTGACCGCTGGTTTTGGCAACATGGACATCACTGTGACCTTGACAAAGAACCATTTCGACTCGATTGGGTGGGTTTAAGTAAGAATGTGAGGAGAGCATTTGGAGACACACGTTTGACCTGTGATGCATCTTATAATCAGTGATGTTTCACGGTTGGTACCCGGCAGGTTGTCGTCATGCCGTGGATGGGGCTGCCCGCCTGCATGTGACCATGGTCACTGGAATCCTGCATGTGAGTGTCACACAGGCATCAGTGATACTGTAGGTGTTGAGTTGACCACCATTTAAAATGCCTTCTTTGTTGTCATCTGAAAATCTTCCTTTGACACATTCTACTAAAATAAAAAAAAGTGGGAGCATCAAAACTTGAACAGATGTCGTAGCTTGGAAGAAAATTCTGGAAACAAGAGTGCGACTCTTCTATAAAGAGACAGTCTTTTCATCTGGCAACACTCAAACTTTATACGCTGGATAAAACTCTGCCTATAGTGAACAAGACTGTGTGTGCACTTAAAAAAATGTCTCGAAGGTGGATCTCGTGTGAAGTGTTCTAACTACAATAAAAATAATTAAATAAAATTAGAAAACATAGTTTTTGATGGGATTGAGGTCTATGCTGTATGGAAGTTCTCAGTGATGAGAATAAATTAGGTCAATTTAATTGGCATCTTTTTAGTGGTCATAAAATAGAAATCTGCTTTATAATGTCTTAGGTAATATGAAACATGGCGTATGAACTAAGTTTTTTATTTACAAAATGTTACAATTTTATAATATGTGGATTCCTTTCATCAACACACACATACTGGAAAATCATTGCTCAGTTGCATTTGCAAATTTATGTTTACCTGGTATCCAATAAATTATGTTCTCTAAGGAGAGTCATTATCTCAGTAATGTTAGTGGAGACTAGCTGATTTAGCTGAAAGATTTACAAAAATCATATGTGTAAATTATTCCACTTATAGTAGCAGTAATTTATTCTAAATAAATTGGATCCATGGCCATCTGTTTTAGCTGCTGGGATAGGAAAAGCCTGCTCTTCTCTGTCTCCACAAACTTATGTTCAAGTCACAAATGGAGAACTATGCAAATTAGACAGTGCATCCTTTTTGAAGTGAAGAAAAGCGTCAGCAGACACTGAGTCAGTTCAGACTCTGTCCCTGCCAACTTCTCATCTCAGGGATAGAGTGATTCTAACCCAAGTCCAGAGAGCTTTGGGAGTTTCCATCTTGGATGAGGATTGCAAAATAGCCAAGGATCAGAGAAAGACATGACAACTACTGTCTTGGACTTGACCCAGTTCTTCCATTCCTATCCCATCCCCGCCTTCTTCCCCCCATATCTCTTCCCTCTGTACCTTGAAGTCTTTAATGTCTCATCAGTAGAGCCCACTTGGGGCAGTAGCACAACCATCTCTGTCTTCAAATCTCATCATGAAATCTCTTTCAGATAGCTCTTGGATTTAAATCCAATGACTGGGTCCCGTGGGAAGTTCCTGCTCTTATATCTTGCCCGGTGTCAGGAAAGAACCCCAACTTTGTAGAGAATGGCAAAGAGTAACAAGACTCCAGAGGAGACAACTAAGCAAGTAAGCAGGTTGGCATGAGGCAGCTCTGTCAATGCTAGAAGTAGGTCACAGCATCCAACTGACCAGAGCTCAACAGTTTATACTCAGAGCACAGCAAGACTAGGAGCAGCAGAGGGACCAGGAGCACCAATCCTCCTTCTCCAAGTCCCATGGGATGATGTAATGGACCCAGATGGATCCATTCACACAGTGGATGGTGCCACAGTCAACATACCTAGGGCCAGGGGCCCAGCACCTTTTACAAAGCACTAGACAATCAGTTCTCTCCCCTTGGCCCCACGGCCCCACCAGGAAGCAAGCAGTCATACATGCTGTGGGTGTCTCAGCCTACTTAATGCCTGGGTGACGAGCTCCAGAAATAACTCAGGATCTGAGGACAGTTAGGCCTTGCTGATCGCCATACTTAAGGATGTGCAGGATGCTTGGGGTCCATGGCAGACTGTCCCTCCCAGAAATCCACCCCTTGGCTCTAGAAGTTCTTCTTTGAATTCAGATTTTCACATGAGTATGCTACCCTGTCAGCAACTCAAATTAGATGCATCGACAGGGACTGGGACAAAACTTGTTTATCTCATGCAACAACTTGATGATTTTGTTATTATTAACCAAGTTCTGGTCATTCAGATGAGGCCAATTGGCAATACTGATCTTAGCTCTGCCCCTGAACTCCTGTACATATCCTACTGAGTTAAGTCTCAGTGGACTGAGAGGCCTTATTTCAGATGACCACTTAGCGATTTATCTAACAATATGTATGAACTGTCCCATCTGAGTAATGGTATTAATCTAACCATAACAGGTAGTGTTGGTGACCATGTTTCTTCTACCTCCTTGTGCAGTCAGGGTGTGGTCTGAGGCCAGTGTGTTACCTAGTATGACCCAGCATCCATTCGGAATTTAGACTGCCTTGTTGACCTTCGAGGGTTTCTGCTGTCTCATTGGCTAGAGTAGCTCAAGTCAAGGATAGGTTCCATCCATTGTCTTTAGGTTGTGGACTCTGAGGACAGGGAACAATGCTTGTACTACTTTGTGGTATTAGGGGGTTTTGAAATCCTTTCTACCCAGGGACCCAACAAGGAGAACATGGTGTCAATGCCAGTAATTACAAGGGGCAATAGATGGTCCAGGAAGCACCTCCCATTCCTAATGGAAAGACCTTCCATGCCCCACTCTCTTTACATACAACTGTATGGCTACTGGTCACCCATGTGGGATTTATGGGTAAACTGAATTGGTTTACTGCTGTATGACTTTTGTTCAGCCATGAGGATAGCGTCAATAGTAATTGCCACCTCAATGACTGTGCATGACTTAGCCCAAGACCACTTGGGCATCAGAGGAATTGATGGATTTGTATGAGTCAGGATAAAATGAGTTTTGGGTGTTTATAGATGTGTAAAGTTGGAAGTGGTCGGGTTTGGGAATGACTTATGGTGTATCAGACAGAGCAAATTAATTCGGAGCTGGCCATCCCTGCATGAGTTTTTCTGTTTCCACAGCAAGTAGATGGGAATGGCAGATCAGCCATGGGTCAGATTATCAGCCACTGCCGGATACCAGACAGACCGAGTGGTTGTTTGCCAGATGGCATGCTAGAGTAGGGGATAAGATAAGCTTAACTGTGCCCTCCTCCCTGTACCTCCTGCAGGCTGGGGTGACCCTCTCCAGAGGCTTGTTGCTCTCCCTTCCAAGCCAGCTGGTCTGTTTATCCAGTCTTGTAGCCACCACTTCTTACTTTGCCCAGTCCCAAGAGGACATCCTCAGCATTCCTAGTGTCAGAGTCAAAGGACAGAAAGAAAAGTCACGGTCAGGACTGTCAGGGTGGAATCCCAGATGTGGGGATTGCAGTCTCCTTATTCCTCCCAGCCTCTGCCATTCCAAAGGGGACATTCCCTTGCAGACGGCAGTGGCCTCTGATGCCCACACTGTCTGGCTAAGAAGTGTCCTCCATGCTGTTGATAATGAGATTGGTCTATTCATATTTATGAGTTGAGTCTTTAAAAGTCCATTCAGGCTCTTGGTGATGACTGGAGAATGTCTATCAAATGCCATGACATCAGTTTACTGCTGTTTGGTTTGTTTGTTTGTTTGTTTGTTTGTTTGTTTTGCCACAAACTGTGTGCCACTGTCTGATTACAACTATCTGGATAACCACAAACATGGGCCAGCTTAGCCTCATGTGCTACAGTTGTGTGACCACAATGTGTTACTGTCACACACATTGCAATTCTGTAATGGGATTATGTGTCAGTGGCTGTTAGACCCTGCCATGAGGTGGGAACAGAAAACCAATATGTCTATTCAACACGAATGTGTAGGGGTCCTTTTGAATATATGTCCTTGCTCTCTTGGTGGAAGTCAGATCAACTGCTGACAGGTAGGACAATCCTGGTAGGTCAAACTTAGCCTCTTTGGCATAGAGATTGAGGTCCATCTTTTGAGCCCATTGGGTTCTGATAGTAGGACTGAGAGTCCCAGGCCAGTGATGCATCCAGGGAGCAATACTGGGCACCTGGGCTCTGTAATTCTTATCAGCTCCTTGTTTTCATTGGTATCTTCTGGATATTGATCCTTTCCATGGCAGGATAGAGAATGTCTCCATTGGTTATATAAATGTCTCACAATATCGTGGCAATGGCTTTGAGGTCCCACAGAGAGGTGTCTTTAATATTCCAGTCTGTCATCACCCAGGTATCTAACTAAATAGCTATGCTGTTAGTGACAGCGCAACAATCTATGAAAACAGAAAATGTCTGGTCCCCAGGAGCATTGTCCAAGCAAGGGTAATGGCTTTTAATTTGGTCCATTGTCCTGAGTCATTCATCCAGAGTTGTCATTGGGGCATGATGCCTGGTGCTGCCTAGTGGACACCACTGTCTTTTAGTTTGGATAAGCCAATATGAGCATACTCGGGGGCTCCCCGGAAGTGAGTCCCCTAGATAGCTAAACTCTGCTCCAGTGAGTGATCCGGGGAGGGACAATGGCTTCCAAAGGTGTGGGTGCAAACTTTTATGTAAGGAGGACCTACCGATAGCACCAGACTTGCTTTTCACTTGAATATGTCATTTCCATTCCACAAGAGGAGACTGTTTGCCTTTTCAACCTGGTTGTTAGCATCTGAGTGGACCCAGGCCAGGGTAGGAATACCCGGGTGCATTGTTACCTGGTAGAACGGTGTAAGGAACTGTTGAAGTGCCCACTTGCAGACCAGTAACTGTTTCTCAGGAGGAATTAGTGAGTAGCTACATTGGAGAGGCTGAGGGTCCAAGACCTCAAGCTGCACCTGTACGTGGCTGGTGCTCCGTTTGCTAGAGCCTCCAGCCATACTTACCAGCAGCAGATGCCTGTACTTCAAAGACGTCCTTGGTTTGCATGTCCCAAGAGTATGATTGCTTAGCTCATTGAACCACCTGCTACCTAGGTTCCCAGTGAAATTTCGTAGATTTTCTGGTTAACCTGTTCATAGGACTCATGAAGTTCATAGGACTTACATGAAGCACATTTTGTCTCTAGCACTCAAATTATCCAATTAAGTGCTGGGCTTCCTTTTTGTTAGCAGAGTATATTTTCCTTCATGGTCTCAGGGATCGACTTTTGAACTTGAGCCTCCATTGCTCTCAAGAATTTGACTTGGGCCTTTTTCATCTTATCAGGATTCATGAGCCAGGCATGGGCTTTCCCGTGAGTTAGTATCTGCTGCAACACTACTGCTGTTTGTTCTTTTTAAGACCTAGGAACTTGATGCCTTCAGTTTAGTGGAACTAAATCTCTCTTGTTATGTATCTCTGCCAGTCCACTGGCAGCAAATAGCAGGAGGATTTAGGTACATTGTAGCAGCACAGTGCATATGTATCAAGGTCCCAGCTAAGCAAAGATCTTGATCTCCTGATGTCAACAGGATTAAGAAGAAAGCATTAGCAGTATTCAAGAAGCCATACTAGGTGCCATCCGTTTGTGCAGTTGATTCCGTTAGAGTCACAATGCCTGAAACAGCTGGGGCTGTAGGAGCAACCACTTAATTCAGTGGGCAGTGATCCACTGTAATCCTCCGCTCTCATTAGTTTTCTCACTGGCTACACAGGCTATTGGATTGAGATATTGAATGTCTCCAGGCCTGCTGACACTAATCAGGCTGTGGTTTCCCAGTCTCCTCCTGAAGTTCTGTACTGCTTTTGTTATACAGAAGCCTCGTTGGCGGTCTGTTATGTACTCTTCTTCCCATCATTTCTCTACAAGCGGTATTTCTCAACTAGGAAACTCATCCTTGCGCTTTATGAACACTACCATGTAAGCATGTAAAACATCCACACCATTTACACACGTGAGAGCCCGTGGTGGGGGTGTGAGGGGCCTGCCAGATGGAAAGTTCCTTTCCTTCTCGATCTTTAACCATTTCCAACTCTGGTCAATTAAATGAGTGGACCTTGTCCATTGAAAGAAGCTGGTCAGCTCGTCGTTTCAGCCCTTACATGCAGAGACATCTCATCCCTACCCCATTGTACCCTCGCTGGTGCTTAGATTCTCTGGTCCCCCAGGGACAGAGAGGCCTCAGCTCTGCCCCATGCAAACTTCTTAAAGGTTCTCAAATCAGGTCATATCATCAGGCAGCAGAAGAGCTGAAGGACTGATTGGTCTTACGGTGGCCTCCTGACATCTTGACCTCTTGGTTCCTATAGTAGAAAGAGATTGCTATTCACGGACAAACCATCACTTTCAACCAGGTAGACAAGCTGTCTGCTTGGGATCCCCCATTGCTAGATGCATGGACTCGATTTCTTCTGCTTGTTGATCTCTTCACTGAGAAACCCTATGTTAACAGCATATCTCATGGCTTAAGACTGGAGGTCTGTTTTTACTCCCAACCCTTTCCGCCCTTGGATTGCAGAGACTTTGCTAGTATAAGAAGGTCTCTCTTTGTCCTGGGCATTTTTTCTTTTTTCTTAAGTTATCACAACCTCCTGCTCTGGCCACTTGGTTCTACTGACCCACCTAGTGGAATTCTTCCCATTTGGGGGGAGGGGGAGGCATATCTTGAACATTTATCAATGTTCTCTGTGTTCTCTGTGTTATTCTATCCATTATACAGTGTCCTAGGTATTCCATGAGATTGTGTCAGTCCTAAGGAAATCTCCTCAGGTTAAGCATAGTGTGATCATTGTAATCGAGATGTTGCAAGTGTTATTGAGGGACAGGATTCTGTCCCAACAGAATAGCCTCCATATTGGCTGGGAGCTTGGGGTCACATGTGAGACAGCCTTGTTGCTGCCTTTTGCTCTCTGAGGACGTAACTTTTCTGGCCCTTCTCATCACACAGGGGCACCGGCTGTGCCTCTCACAGCTCCCCAGTCTCTTGACCAAAGAGGTCAGGATTTCCATTCTCTTGTTCCGACTCTGACCTTTGTCCACTCACTCTGTGAGAAGGCATCCTGCCTTCTGGGGGTGGTTCACACTGAGGTTAATGAAGTGCACTTACATTTTCCTCCCTGACAGGACTCAGATGCCCTTGGGGTACCTGACCCCATAGGATCGCGGGCAACAATCATTGCACCACTTCTGTGGGTTGCTTCAACCCTCTTGTTGCTCAGATTCTGTCCCTTGTCGCTAGTGATTGTCATGAACAGGTAGGACAGGGCTGGGCCACTTCTTCCTCATTTTGCCCATCTTTTGGACAAGAACATTTACTAACAGCTTCCTCCAAATTTTGTAACTGTCCTGTGGTCTTTTGCCTTTTCTCTTCCAAAAAAAAAATAATAATTGCCTTTCATGGTATCATTGCTCACTATGGCAGTTTGTCAAGTAAGAGCTTCAACCTCATAGAACAGGGGTTGCCTGGCAGACCATGTCCCACAGGCCAGATTCTGCCCACTGCTATTTTATGGGTGGTCCACAAGCTAAGAAGAATGGTTGTTGACATTTTTAAAGGTTGAAAAAAATCAGAAGAAGAGTGATATTTTATGGCACATGAAAAGTACGTGAAACCCAGATTTCGGTGTGCGTAAACGTGTACTGGAACACAGCCGTGCCCATCTGTCGACATGGAGTCTGTGGCGGTTTTAGTGCTGAATGACAGAGATGACGAGTTACAATAGGACCAAATGGCCCACAAGACATACACTGTTTATCACCTGGCCCTTTGCAGAAATCATGGAGGGTGGCAAGAAGAACAAGGCTCTAAAGGAGACTAAAAAAAACTTAAAGGAAATAAAAATGCAAATAAAGGAGCCAACTGAGAAAGCCCACAGGTCCACTTGCCACAGTTCCCTCAGGTGCAGTCGTAGGGAAGGAGGCTTGCTGGATTGGAGCAAGACAGGCTGCTGTTCACGTGCAGCAGACAGCAGGGACATCACTGGGGGGCTGGTGCCCCACCTCGAGTCTCCAGCAGTGACGCGTTATCCTACTCTGGTTGCTGTGACTGACCTAAAATCTCTACAGAAAGTTGAGGGAACAGGTTGACTTTTGTGCCTTAGACCAGTGAGGATGGATGGGACTGGGGACAGTAGGGCATCCGTCTTGAGCTGCCTGGTGTGCTTCAGCGACAAGGGATAGATTAAGTTTGCCTCTGGCTCCAGATTTCTGATAAAACTAGAGCTCTCTAGGAATATCATGTGCTTATTAGACGGTACTAATCGGGCCACTTACCACAAAGTCCAATTCAAATCTCCATCTCTGTGCTCTTATGCACAAAGATGGACCTCCGCATCTCCGTCAAGTATGTGGTCTCTCTTCTCCATCTTCAGAATTTTTATTTCCTGGGTTTTGGCAGAAATCCTTAGGTTCTCCTTTTTTTGAATTTTTCTCTTGACTTTTCTAAGGAAAGGCCAGAGTGAGACCCCTTTTATTTGCAGTGTTCTGCCTTCATCCTTTTCCCCAGAGAAGATCAGGAGATTGGGACATTGCATTTGACTTCTCTCGCACGAAGAGGGTGATGTCGATTCTTTTTCTTGCCCATCTCCCGGTCTTCAGGTCCTTCTGCTTTCCCAGCTCTGGAAGCACAGCCCAGGGTGCAAATCCTCACTGCTGGAGAAGGCAGCCCCTTTGCTGGGTGGGATCCACTGCTTTTGGTCACTCGAGATTCTACATAGCACGTGACATTGAAAAATAAGCACAACACAAGCAGGACATTTGCTCTGCTGTGGGTGGAAAATCCTATTTTTCCATATTTATAAGTAGCGTTGGTACAAAATGTATATATTTCCTTTCTTTTGTTCCTTTCCTCCTTTCTGTTTCTCCTCACTTTGATATGCTTATCACTGGCAGAGGAGCTCCAGGAGCTTACAAGAGACTGGCTGCTGTAGGTATGGAATGTTCTTAACAATGCTTATTCTGCGGTACAGCTCCCCTGTCCTGTGTGGGTCAACATTTTTTTTTTTTTTGGATAGTGAAATGCATGAATTTTTGATGTATTTACATAATGAAACCTGCTGTCTTTCTGTCTTTTCTCTGTCTTATGAAAATGATAATCAGAAGTGTATGTATATTTCCGTTTGAAAACCATTTTGTAGACAGTGTCAAACTCAGACATTCGCCTTCTTGGACTGTTAGAAGTGGTTTGAAAGGAAGACTTCAAGGCTGTTGCCAATCCCGGGATTCTTAGCGCCTCCGTCGTGTCTTCTGGGCTTCAGCCTGCATGCCCCTTGCCTTTTTGCCACAGGAGCCATGCCTGACGTGGGCTCGCACGCCTGTGTCCCTGCTTGCCACACACCCCAACTGTGGCTTCCCCTCCATCTGTGCACTTGGGCTGTCCCTTCAGGACTCAGAGCGGTGTCACCTCCTCTTTGGGGCTCTCCAGGCTCCCCCCCGACCAGGTTGGCTCAGGTGCCCCTGATTTCTGTAGTACTCTGCCCACTGTGTTACAGCACCCCACCCTTCCCTGGAAGGATCTGGGTGGGCAGCAGTGGCGGCACCTTTTGTGCTGTGTCCAGAGAAATCAGCATCTCTTGACGCACAAACCAGGCCCTGAGGATGCTTGTTGGGCTGCATGAAACCTTGTGTCCTTGGTCCCTCAAGCAGCTATTGTTAGAGTCAGCATGTAATAAATATCTATTGGATGAAAGAATGAGGATTCTTCTGCCCCGGCTTATAGACAGATACCTTTATTCCTCTTTTTTTTTTAAATGAATGTTTTGATGGTTTCGTAACTTTAAAAAATTTCCTTTCAACCTATAAAAATTTGATTCAAGAAGGATCAAACTTAGATGTAGTCAGTAATATATGAAACTTAGGATACATATAAATATAGCTTCAAATGTATAAATGTCTGTTGATAAGTATACTGTACAGTCAGGAAATTATGACAGTGTGATATGAGGATATACTTCTTTATTTACACATTAAATGTGTATTTTATGAGAAATTAGGCATTTTAGATTTATAAAGTTATGATGGATTTTGCAGGCTTTTTGTTTCCTTTTTATTAAAATGAATCTTGTTTACAATACTTTGTCGGTGTGTATACATTCATGTGCATGGGATTAAAGAGAAGAATTTTAAAATAAAGAACAAGTTGGAGTGGCCCTGTGGGAAATATTCTGGGAGAAGGACAGAGAGGTTGCAGAGAGAAGGCTTGTATTTGAGACCTGGCATAGCCACTTGTGGCTCCCTGATATCGAAGAGACCCCGGTGACTCTGGACCACGTTCCTTTAGCTGAAAGATAGGATGGGGGCTACAATCACGATACCTCATTGACAACTTGTTTCTCATGCATAAAAACAGATGACATGTGTATAATGTTTTATAAATGATAATAATAGGATTATGAATATAGCCAATTCTGCTATTACGCTTGTTTTGAAAAAATGCAAACCTTTTCCGATACAGTTGCTATATTTGGAAGCAATTTGAGCAAAATGCTCTACTTTGCTTAAGAATGATTTCACGGGCAAAGCACGCTGTGTGACTGCACAGCACTTGCCACCAGCTGAACCGTGGTGCACAGGAATACAGCATGCGCCTCAGACCTCTCTCAGCCACTTCCGTGCAGCACCCTCCATGAGTCCCACCCCCTTACGAGCATCTGATGTTAGTCTGTCCAATTTCAGACAGCGCTCTTTCCCTATCACTCATAGCTGGAACTGCAGAAACTTTTTTTTAAAGATTTTATTTATTTATTTGACAGAGAGAGATCACAAGGAGGCAGAGAGGCAGGCAGAGAGAGAGAGGGAAGCAGGCTCCCTGCTGAACAGAGAGCCCAATGCAGGGCTCGATCCCAGGACCTTGAGATCATGACCTGAGCCGAAGGCAGAGGCTTAACCCACTGAGCCACCCAGGCACCCTGGAACTGCAGAAACTTAACTTCATAAGCAAACGTCAGGTATTTTTCAGTATAAACTGTCACATTTATTGTAGCACTTACATATTTTTAACCATTTAACATTGTGCTGCCATTTTTATTAAAATTTATCTTTTAAAAATGTATGTGTCATTGATGAAGCATTTGAGTGTTGTCCTGTTAACCCAAGTCAACACCGTGGTTTTATGGTGCAATTTTGCAAAGGGTGGTGTTTTTTAGGAACACATAAATTGAATTAAAGCAGAGCTGACTGTATTTCAAAAACTATACATTGACTTGCAAATAGAACTGCCATCTGTTTCTTTGAAGTCATGGTTAATTCTGTCATGTAGCTTGCATAATTAATAGAGCGCAATGCATCCGTGATTATGTAATTAATAAATACTGAAATGTTTTAAATTGACATGTCACACAACCCAAGAGTTAAGAGAGGATAAAATACACATTTTCTTGTGCAACGTGGAATGTATTTCTTACTGCAGTTAGCAAGCAGGGAAGTTGGGAGTTGTGAGCTAGCAGAGGGATCCAGGTTAAGTGGGAGGGTTCCAGGGAAAATGCAAAGACCCAGAAGCTGTCTCTTCAGGCTCTCTTTGCCTCGAAATCATGCTCCCTTCATCATGCCCACCTCATGGCACTTTGCAAGTTCACTCCTGGCTTCCACTAATTTTTCATACTTAGATTCTTCTTTTACTGGGCCTTTTTCACTTTGTGTATTTTTTTACAGTATGTGTTTTTGGAGGCTGTTTTTAGTCGTTTGGGACAAAGTCCTTTGGGATCCAGCAGAGTGAGATTCCAGTGACTTAGCCATGTGCAAGTGTCCACCTCTCCGAGGCTGTGTCCTCTTCTGTTAAATGCAGTAACTTTTGGGGCGTCTGGGAGGCTCCGTAGGTTAAGCATTTGCCTTCAGCTGGGATCATGGTCCTGGGGTCCTGGGATGGAGCCCCATGTTGCTTTGGGGCCTCTGCTCAGTGGGGAGACTGCTTCTCCCTCTGCCTCTCCCCCTGCCCATGCTCTTTCTCTCATAAATAAACAAAAATCTTAAAAAAATGCTAATGGATGGGGTGTGGTAGGGGCCTGGCAGTGCTCAGTGCACCATCATGAATAATGAAGCACCCTCTGCCTAAGAGCCCAGCAGCGTCTTTGGGTCCCCCCGGCACCCTCCTCCGTGATTTCAGTGTTCACGCTTCACGCTAATTTTTAACTTTACTTCTTGGCATTTCCATCTTGCCTTCAGTAATTGTTTGTGAGTCTGCATTTGCTGAAACTCGGGCCCTATTGCATGTCCTCAGCCCCATTCACTAAGTGTCACGATGTATTAGGTGCCCTGCACATGAGGAAGGAGCTCTTCCTGCCTCGTAGGCGTTATTTGGGGAGGCAGGAGGGAGACCTGTGATCACAACGTAGTGCGAAAATGATCTAACAGGAGTGTATATAGAGAGAGCACTAACAGAGGGTGGTGAGAAGAGAGACCTTTCAATGACAGGCATGAGGGTGGATCAGTCAATCTTCCTAGAAGCCGTGGTTCTCGGGCTTTTAGCCAGACCTCAGAGCAGGGAGATCACTTTGCTTCTCAGGTCTAAGAAATGTACTTTGTAGGGCAGATCATTCCGCCTCTAAAAAGCTTTACTCCATAGAAATTTCTTCCTTACGAGGAGCCCCAATCCACTCTTGTGGCTTTTAGAGGAGGAGGTTGTGGGGGGTCCACACCTGACCTTCCAGCTCATGGGGGCATATGTCACGGCGGCCCTGCCTGAGCCAGCCAGGGTATGGGTTCCACCTCTAGGCTTGCGTTTTCCACAATGAGATGGGAGCCTTTTACTCTTTATGGAAAATTATGGGTCAGCTTGGGAAGGAAAACGTAATCGGGTATGTGTGGCTTGAGATTTTTTTCTGGGTTTCAGTCTGTCTGGATGCCGGGGAGTTAGGACTAGCTGACCGGCTTCAGACTTCTTCTTCTTCTTTTTTTTTTAAGATTGTATTTATTTGCTTGACATAGAGAGATCACAAGTAGACAGAGAGGCAGGCAGAGAAAGAGGGGGAAGCAGGCTCCCTACTGAGCAGAGAGCCCGATGTGGGGCTCGGTCCCAGAACCCTGAGATCATGAACTGAGCCAAAGGCAGAGGCTTTAACCCACTGAGCCACCCAGGCACCCCGGCTTCAGACTTCTTAATTCCTCTCCCATTTATCCCAATCCTTTCTGGTTTTTTTTTTTTTTTTTTTTTTTTACAGAATGATGTCATGAGAGGCTTGGACAAACATCACTGGAATCCAGTTCACTAGACCGTTAAACCCCACAAGAGGGATTTGATTATCATATGAGAGTATGGAATTTAAAAAAAATTGGGTAAATAGGATCCCTATACATCCAACTGTTCAATTGATTTTCATGTTCATCTCAGAATGTAATTGAATTTGAAGTTCCAGAAGAAGTAAATTGAAACCAACAGTAACCAAACACATTACTTTTGTTCATAATACCGTCATTGGAATGAGCTCTACGATGAGATAGAAATGTGACAATACCAGTTACTTATGCCACACCTTTCTCCAAAGACCTCAATTCATTTTACACACAGTGCACTTGATCTTACACTGACCAGAAGTAAGTCCTTGCTTCATTTCTGCCGTGTCAGAGCTGCCGTGTCAGAGGTGAGATGCTCTGATCAACCTAAGTCACCTGGAAAACAGCTAGCACCGATTCAGAAGATCCATAGCCCAATTAGCCTTTGTCTGTGGTACATCCAGAGTGGAAGAGAGTGTTGCTTTCCCAGGAAGATCTTTAAGATCTCCAAGGAGAGCATTTTCCTCCTATTGGAGATCCAGTCTTTCTTCATACAGGAAACCTGGAAGGATTACCATGGGTTTGATGCTAATTTCTCTGAATTTGCCTGTTGTCTTTTGAAAAGAGGTCACTTGACTCACCTTCCACCTTGTGAGCAAGAGTAGAACAGAAGATGCTGCCTGCTCCCTTTACATGTTTTTGTTTAGGAATCTTCAAGACTCTCTTCTGTTGTCTTGACCACACCCTAATCCCTTTGCATCCTTATACATCAAGTTATTAATGCTTCCTGTTTAAGTGATGAAGGATCCTTGGGTAAAAGGATCTCATGGCAAATTTGTATAATAAATGTAAAATTATATTTTAGTTGGTACCATTAGTTGTATTCCATATAATAACATTACATATAATACTATTGTATGTATTATATGCTATTGTGTTATCTATTATTCATAATACGTGTAATATATATTATCCTCAGCTTTTATTCAGCCAAGTCTCTTATTTAAATAATTAAAGCAGCATTAGCTAGACCTTGCACGCTTAGCTCATTTTAATACAGCTCCGTCCAGTGGGACCACTGAGCACTGATGATATCAGCGGTTTGGGGTGCTTGCTAAAGATAAGAAGATGATAAGACAAACTCCTGCCCTCAAGAAGCTGTCAGTCTCATTATCATCCTATTGCTTGGACACCTCCAGACCATCTCTACAGGATGGCTCTTGGTACATTATCTGAACCTCATGCCCTGGGTTGGGTGCCCATTGTCTGTGCTCCCATAAGATCCCGCACAAACCTCTTTCACTATGTTTATATTTACTAAGATAATCGGTTTAGCATCAGTGCCTACCATCACAAGACCACATTTCTATATGACACTTCTTTGGATCTACAGCTCTGTGTTAGTCAGCGTCTCCTGAGAAACAGAAGCAATAAGATGCATATAGTTAGACAGGAGGAGGTTGATTACAGGAAATTGGCTCACACCGTTATGACGCTGCTAGATCTCATGATCTGTCCTCTGCAAGCTGGAGAACCAGGAAAGCCAGTGGTGTGTTCAATTCAGTCTGAATCTGAAGGCCTGAGAATCCAGGGCTGGTGGTGTAAGTCCCAGTCTGAGTGTGAAAGCGTGAGAACCAGGGGCTTGATGTCCCTGGCCAGAAGAACATGGATGTCCCAGCTCAAGCAGAGAGAGGAAAGTATCCCTTCCTCAGCTTTTGTTCTATTCAGGCCCTGAACAGATTCGAAGATGCCCACCCCCGTGGGAGAGGCCTGTGCCTCCCCAATCAGAAACATTCTCACAAACCCACCCAGAAATAATATTTTACCAGCATCCCGGCATCCCTTAGCCCAGCCCAACTTTTAAGTTGACACGTAAAAGTAACCATCACAAGTCCCTAGTGTACTGCCCGAAAACATATGGTGGTCAGTGAATTTGTGTGGACTTGAGTAAAATCGCAGTTCTTTCTGCTTGGAAAAGATGAACTCAGAACTTAGTTATTAGGAACATTTTGCCACCAAGTCCTTCTGCCCTCCATCTCGCTGGCCTTGTTTTCTTTAAGAGAGAGATTGTCTACCTTTGTGACTAATGGTGACTTAGCCACAGCTGTCCCCAAACAGGAAGCCTGTCGAAGCCAGGTTAGGCAAGGACCGTCCACCTGGCATTAGGTCTTCTTATGAGAAGTCCTCGTCTACCTCCTGCAGAAATAAAAACAGTGGGAGTTAAAGAATATTCTTTGTCATTTCCTTCGCCACTTGCCCTCCCCTTCCAACCTTGATGGAGAAGCACACTGAGTCCAGGAAGAACAGATGTGCTACTCCGGGCACTACTCCGGGGGGCACTGCATGTGTTTATGCATCTGAAATGCTGCTTGAGCTACGTCTCAGGGCTAAAGCTGACTTAGTTTTAAGTGAGTCAGAAGAAATACGTTTTTAACCACCAGATCAGGGTGACCTCTAAATTAGCCGTATTACAGGTTATTACCTTCCTACTGTGTTGGAGGCTTAGGGTATAATTAGCTCATGCATTGTGCACAACAGCGAGTGCGGAGCTGTGTCTTTGAGCTCCAGGAAGCCACTGTGTTCCCTAACTTTTGACTGACTGAAGCTTTAGTACCGAGGAGGGTGTAAGGGTGTCAAAAGGAAAAAGAAAGATACCATTTTCTTATTTTCTCCATGAATTGTTCAGATGGAACAGGACATTCTAGAGTTGGTTCCACTGTTCACCGTCTCTATTTAAAGAAGACTGAAGCTCTTTTTTCTTTTTTTCTTTTTTTCTTTTTTTTTTTTTTTGAGAGAGAGAGTGAGAGAGAGCACAAGTGAGTGTGGGGCAGAGGGAGAGGGAGAGAGAAACCTATGCGGACTCCCCTGCCAAGTGAGGAATGTAGGGTATTTTGAGGAACCTGGATGGTTCTAAAAAGTAAGAATGTAGTTGTCATCAGCTTAGGTGGGCATGATGAGCAGAACAGATTTTAGGAGAGGATAAGGAGTTCAGTTCGGTCTCATGACCCTGAGATCATGACCTAAGCCAAAACCAAGAGTCGGGTGCTCAACTGACTTAGCCACCCAGGCGCTCCAAGAAGACTGAAGCTCGTAACTTCACAGGTTAGTTAAAAGTGAACCTAATGAAAGCTCTACTTTAACACACACATCAACGAGGATGCACTAAGCTTGGTTTCTGCCTTGCCATGTGCGGAAATGAGAGCCCCAGATGTGACCTCTGCCCTCAGGGAAGCTCGGGGATCGGCAGTCCCGGCTCATTTTCCCACTTACCTTCTGTAACTTGGATGGGATTCCCACAGCTGTGGAAGAACGTGGACCAAGAGCTGCTTCCTCTGGGGTAAGGCCAAGCTTCTGCTACTCAGAAACGGGTGTAAGACTCAGCATATCCTACCTACTGCCAGATGGAGATGCTCACTACCATTTTTACCAGTCTTGGATCATCCTCATTTTTTGGTGGACCCTTGAAGTGTCTTGAGACACACGGGCAGTGTTAGGGCAACTCACCCACAGGGAATTCACTCATTGTGTCCTTTCCAACCTAGCCCGCTTCCTGTTGGGGACTGTGGGAAGAGGGTTCTGCTTACCATGAGTTCCTCTGTGTGGTCAAGGCATACACCTTGGGTCACCAACCCCGAGCCTGTTCCTTGGTGCGGTCAGGAGGCTTTCTCCCCAAAGGCTTCCTGGCTTTCTCCCCGAAGGCTGAAGAAGGAAGTTCCTATCTTCTATCTTACAGTCTATCTCACAGTCACTTACCCCATCTGCTTTTCTACTTCCAAAACTTCATCTCTGTTGCCCTCTTCTGCTCTTTTTCTCCTTTCAATAATACCTTTAGAGTCTATTTTTGGGTTAGAGGAGATTAGAGCCAATTTCACAAACTTAAGCTACCAGAAGAGTAAGCCTACCTAGGCCAGGAGGAGATTTGGGGTGTGTGTGTGTGTAAGACAGAGAAGAGAGGGAGAGAGAAAATGTGTTCAGAAAACCACTCCAGCCTCACTCTGCCTTTGAAACTAATTTAAATGTGTTGAGTTGATTCCACATTCTGAAGATGCAATTTCCCTATGCTATTGGAAATCACACCTACTGGATAGTGTGGTGAGGACTGATGAGAACGGCTGTCAGGGAGGAGTTGTCTGGGCACCATTTTCCCCACAGCGCTCATGACGATTCTCTGTCCTCCCTGCCCTCCCCCACACCCCCCCAAGCCCTGTACCCTCCACGGCCTTCCACTCTCCCAGTGCTGGTTTCTCTCTTCCCACCTTCTTACCTTCCCTCCTCCAGGAGCTGCTATACTGTCTTCAAATGCTCTCACCGGCACAGATACCGTCAACCCGCAAAGGGTTATTTGACCTGAACAATTCTTGACATTTCATCTTTGTGTGGCCACCTCACATTCCGGGTAGCTCTAGGTCCCAGTTTGTATTTTGTCACCTATGTTTGACTACTGCCCTTTGGTTTTAGGAATTTCAGCAAAGCTAAAGAGAACACACAAGTCAAGTGACTCTGCTGCCCAGAATTATCATTAATTGACTCATTTATTTATTGACTACCTAGTATGCAGCCAGGTGCTAGCCATGCAAGGAGATAAGGGGCAGAATCACCCCTGAGGAGGTCCCTAGGGTGTGCCCCGCTGTGCCAGGGGGCAGATGACTAACTGTGTCGGGGGTGTGGCGTGAGGAGTCCACTTGTTCAGGTCACTTCTTGGCAGAATGCGGGGCATTGTCAGTTCTCCTGGGGGTGGGAGGAAGGAGGCCTCAGAGAGCTTACTGCTGGGGTGGGAAGTGAAGAAAACAATCTAGACCATAAAGAAAAAAGACATCAATAAAAGATCCAGTTGAGGGCAACTGCTGAATTAGGAAGACGATGGATTGAGGAATATCTCCAGATTGGGAATTTATGGGCTTATTATAAAGAGCACTGAGGGTTGACAGCAGTTGCAAAGGAGACTTTCTCCCGGTCTGCTTGCTTTCTGTGTACTGAGGGCTTATGCACACAGTAGACATCACATAGGTGTTTTTGAATGAACAAATGCATGAATGCATGCATGAATGAAAACGAACAGATGTTGGATGAATGAATAGATGGGAAATCTACATTTTAAAAATTCAGGTTTTTTTCTGGCTCTTTTGAATTCAATTGGTAGTTTTGGAAGTAGAACACTTACTCCATAGCGCTGACTGAGATTAACAATTCATTTCATAAAGGCTTCTACCAAGTGAGACTTTTAATTACTGACAAGCCGACCTGGCTCTGAGTTGGAAATGTAGCTGGAGAAAGGCTTTCAAGCTCTGTTATTAACTCCTCAGGGCATCTGGCTATTAACCTTCCTGAATATTTCAGCGGTTCCGTGCCAGGGATCATTGTGAGGGCTTTGCTGGAGTGGTGCTCATCACTCAGGGGCTTCTGGTCACATTCGGGCGAGTTCGCGCCCTGGATTCCTGCCTCCTGACCAGGGAGGGTGAGTGACACCACCCCCCGGGCGCCAACAGGAGCTCTTAGCTCATGTCTCATTGCTGGGCTGATGGCTTCAGTGGCTTCCCAGCTCCCCACCTTGAGAGTTCACTGCCCTGGTTTTGTCCTGGAATCTGGCAGAGGTTCGGGGGCAATGTGCAGGAGACTCGAGAGAAGTGGATTAAATCATGGTGAATCCCTAGAACACTCTTTGCTGCTTTATGATTCCACATGCTTGCACTCTCCCCGACAACCGATTATCTGTCTATGGGTGTGATCTGAATGCCAGTGTTTCTTTGAATGACCAAACATTGTCTCACTGTATAGATGTGTGAGCTCAATATACACTCACATAGCTCCTATTCTTGATGTCTTGCTGGAGCCTATTTTATCACTGAGAGAAAGCTAGACAGAAGAGGAGGAAAGGTGTGTGTGTGTGTGTGTGTGTGTGTGTGTGTGTGCACGCGCATGCATGTGTGCACACACGCAGCAAAATAATGTTGATCTAATCTCCAGAAGGTAGGACACAGGAAGCTCTTTTTCCCTGGTGTTATTAAGTTTTAATAAGATCGAAGTGTTTTAATGATCTACTCATTTGCCTTCAATGGTTATACTATATCCCACACTTTGCTTGGCTGATGTTGATTTTCTATTAGATTTCAGAGCTTGTTGACCTGGAAAGCATGGGAGTTCAAACCATTGTGAATATAATACTTTGTTTGGTCAGGAGTAAATAGGGTGAGTGAGGTTATTTTTATAGATTTGTTTTCAATCAGCAAAATTTCTCTGAAAATGGGGTCGTAAGAATTTTTTAAAAAAAATTTGTGAAGCCAAGAGTGCCTGGGTGGCTCCGTCAGTGAAGCATCTGCCTTTGGCTCAGATCATGATCTCAGGGTCCTGGGATCAGGCCCCACATCAGGCTCCTGCTAAGTCTGCTTCTCCCTCTCCCTCTGCCCCTCCCCCCGACTCATGCTCTCTGTCTCTCTCTCAAATAAATAAAATCTTCTTTTAAAACTCTGTGATGGCAATACTTCTTTCAGTATTCAACACTAATTGCTGACTTTTTGAATCAGCTTAAAAACTTATCAATATTTTATGCCCTTTTGTAAACAGCAAAGGTGTTCTTTTTCCTCAGTAAAAACCAAGGAATATTCTTCGGTGGAAATTGTTGGGTACCAATAATAAAATATAACTTTACATACGTAAAAAGGCTTTCAGACAGGGAACTAACCTAAGCATTTGATTGCATTCTTTGTTCTAAAGCAAAACAAAACAAAACAAAACAAAACAAAAACCAAGAAAACCCACAACTATTTCTTTTACCTTGGTTTTAAAAGTGTTTAAATCATTAGGGAGGGTTCTTGATTAAAGAGCCAACTTAAATTTGTTTTATTAACATTCTCATCATTCTCTAAAGACAAGTCAGGAAAATTAGAGAATGAAAAAGAGTCAGTTTGAACGCCAATTATAGTAGTTTGGAAGCAATGAGTGTATAGAGCAGTCATAGATATTTTTTAAAAATTGTAGGCTCGAACTTGAATTTTGTCAAAAATTCCTGAGTGTGAATGTCTAGCTGCCATTTTTCCTGGGTTCTGGAACACTTAGGTGCTCCTTCTGTCCCCTGCCGCTACCCCATATTGGGGACCTCACCTCTTAACTTCTGCCAAAGTCCCCCCACCGTGATCTTCCCACTGCCCCTGTGGTCCAGTGATAGTGGGCAAAAGTATCTGACTACTTAGGGCAAAACACCATGGTAAAAGTACTCCACCCTTCCACAGGATCCCTTGGAACAGAATTCAGTAACAGCAAAGACGGGTCAATGTTCGGGCACCATGGGGGCGGTTGGGGGGTTACGTACAGATTTGCCTGAGCAGCGGGAGCGTGAGTGGTTCCTATTTCAGCTGCTTATACACCATGCTTCAGGTCTACACCCAAACACTAATGAGCTGATTGTCCCTGCCAACACTGTGGACTTCCACAAACAATTCGATGAGCGTAGGTTTTCATCAGAAGCTAAGCCAGAGATGATTTAATATTGAAATGCAATAAATGGTATTTCAATATTAAAACCACACCAGCTCAGAAGGCTGTTGATAATGAACTAATCATATGACTATTTTCCAAAAACACCAGCTCTCTGTAGGTTCCTGTGCAGAAGAGGTTTTGCCCAATTGGCTAGCATTTGAGGGACAGTGAGACCCCTTACTAACATACCGAATCCGGACCTTCTGCACTCTCCTGAAGTGCACCACTCTGAGTCTGTAAGCCTCCCTGATGGTTAATCTTATGAGTCAATGTGACTGGATCACCGGATGCCCAGATATTTGGCTAAATCCCATTATTTCTGGGTGTGCTGTGAGGATGTTTCTGGATGACATGAACATTTGAATTGGTGGACTCAGTCAAGCAAGTTTTCTTCGGTGGGGATGGGCATCATCCATCCATTGAGGGTCGGAATAAAACAAAGATGGGTGAAGGAAGAATTCCGTTTTTCCTGCCTGATAGCTTGAGCTGGAACATCTGTCTTTTCTACCAGCTCCCTTGGCCCTGAGGCCTTTGGACTCACTGTGGGCTTTCCACGGACTCCAGCTTGCAGAAGGCAGACTATGGGACTTCTCAGTCTCCATAATCAAGCGATGCAGCTTCATATAATAAATCTCTTCCTATTGATTTTGTTTCCCTGGAGAGCCCTGACTAATACAATACCAAATCTTAATGACATTGAAAAATAACTTCATAGATCAGTATTTAAAAACCCATAGCAAGGTGACCACGTAATAAGTCATCCAAAATGGACACTTTGGAGAGAGAAAGGGGACACTGTTAATAATTACCTTAGTTTAGGTGTCACCTTGGCAGTCTTAGGCATGGACAGAAAATCACAGTATCTTGAAACCTAGGTAAACATCTGTGGAATGAGTCATCATTTGCACATTACAGAAGATGAAGGAACCTAATTTTGAAGTCAGTTTGGTAACCCCCAGGATGAACCTGAAGGCCCCTGCCTGTGGCAGCTGGACCTCAGGAATTGGTGGTCTCGTTTAGCGTACAAAACTTGCCAGATCTGTGGTTCATCTCTGTGCTCCCCTGCTCAGAAACTATTCGCCATATAAGCTGGACTTGAAAGCTTGTTATGTGCTCTGGCTGTGTGTTCTGTTCTCTTCCTTAACTTGAGATCATGTTGCATATTTTTTACTCTTTGTGCAGGAGCCTTTACAGAGGCCAGTTGAGGGATACTGGCTGGCTCAGCCCCTCCCCAGGGGTGTCACCCCCCACCCCCGGCCCCGGTGCATCACCTCCACCCTCTACCTACTTAAATCCTATCCATTTTTTTTTCAAGTTAAATCTTCTCTGAGGAAACTTAATCCCAATGATTCTAATTCATTGTATCAGTCCTTTCCTGTGAACTTTGAGAATTAAAAAAATTGTAGAGAATACATTTTGCCAATCCTTTGGAGATGTGGCATGCTTTTCCTAACTGTGTGGGAAGCCCCTGAAAGACAGTATCTATTTAATCTTTGCCTCATTCCTCGTATCTCCTATTCTAGCTCTCAGAGAGATATTCAGAGCACCTGATCAAATCAATGACTGTCAGTATTTTAGACAGATTGGGAAATTCTGAAAATCAGATTATATACTTGCTAGGTACTTTCATTTGTGACATTTGTAAATGAATGTCTTTGTGTGGCTTTCTCTAGTTTATGTAACTCAAGGAATGCTGAGTTGTGTGGCCGTGGAAACCTTCTCTGATGGATACGTAGATGTATGTGTTCGAAATCTAAATGGAATTTTAAGTAATTTTAAATCTTTACTCAGTCTCTTGAAAAGGCAAAAAGTGTTTGATTCATAAGTAAAAGACAGAACTTTAACATCTTTTCTTGTCAGTTGACACACCCCACTCAGCAGGGCCTGCCAGATGCCTTCGGTCTCTCTCCCCCTCTCCCAAAACTCCTGAAAACCTGCTCAGACTCGGCCCAAAGCAAGCTTTGTACTTCTTGGATTTTCCATCTGTTTTCCTCAAGAGATGTTTTGCCTTTCTTGTATAATTCAAGCAAGCCCGATTTTAAAAGACTCAAGATGGAGCTGCAGGGACAGAAGGCTCTCCACTGAGTGTGTGTAGCATGTTGGATGTCAAGTGCGACCAAGGGGGGAAAGATGGGGGAAGTAGGAGCAAAGAGGCTGTGGAAACTCATTTTCATTTTCCCTGTCACACTTATTTTCCTGCATTAACTTCCCTCCTAGTAAAGTGATTGGTACTTGTAAATATTCAGTGAATGACCAGAGAGATAGGATGTTTTATAAATGAACTTCTCTTTGAAGTGCTTGAACTCAAAATGAAATCAGGAGTTGTTTTAGACACTGTACCATTTCAAATTTCACAAAATACAAACATTACCAGAGGATTTTTTCCCCCATCTTCTTCTTCTCCTAGCTTCAAAAGGAACATCTTTGGGTGGAATCTAGTCATGAAGAATTAATATCTTAATGAAAAAAGAAAGGGCAAATGTTATAAACTATTAAAAGGTGATCTTTAAAAGGTAGACCCATTTTAAAATTCTCTCTTCCCTCCTTTGTGTCAGAATAGTGTACCAGTTTTATTCAGAATCAGCAAGGATTTATTGAGTGCCTACTAAGTCCCAGCACTGTGCGATTCACCGGGTATGAAGTGGGACACAATACAGACTGTCCTTGTCTTCTTCGAGCTTGTAGATTTAACATGTGTGTATATGTTTTGAGTGGTGGGGGAAGATATCGGAATAATGACAAAAATGCATGAAAACTCACTACGACAAGTACTGGGAGTGAAAAGTGTATACTAATATGGAAAACAAAATAGTGAGATGTAAGGGAAGGTGTCTCTACAGAGAACAAGGGCCAAGTGAGCAGTAACAGGAAAGGAACATCCAAGATGGCGGCCGTCTTGCCATGTGGCTGGAGACTTGAATGTCAAGCAGGCCAGTGGGGTGAGGCCCTGAGGAGCAGGCAGGGCTCAGATCACATAGGTCCTTGGGGCCATTTAATAATTTCTTGCACACTGTTGGTGGGGATTTAAATTGGTGCAACTGCTGTAGAAAACAGTATAGAGATTCCTTAAAAAATTAAAAATGGAGTGAATATATGACCCAACAGTCCCACTTCTGGGTATCTAACCAATAAAATAAATAAAGGAAATAAAATGAGGATCTTGGAGAGCTATCTGCACTCCCATGTTCACTGCAACATTATGCACAAGAGTTAAGAAATGGAAACAACCCTAGTGTCCATCAACTGTAGAAGTTGTGTATATATACACAGTAGAATATTATCAGCCATAAAAAATAAAATTCTGTCCCTGTGTCAACATAAATGAACCTGGAGGACATCACGCTAAGTGCAATAAGCCAGACACAGAAAAATCACACTGCATGATGTCACTTACATATGAATCTAAAAAAGTCAAACTCTTAGAAGAAGCTGAGAGTACAATGGTGGTTTCCAGCAGATGGAAGGTGCAGGAAATGGGGAGATGCTGGTCTAAGTGTACACATTTTAAGTTCTAAGATACGTTGTGGAGAGGTGTAATGTGCCTATAGTTAATACTGTACTGTATACTTGAAATTTGCTAAGAGAGTAGATCTTAAATATTCTCACTACACATGCAAGAAAGGTAGCTATGTAAAATGATGGATGTGTTAATTAACTTGGTTGTGGTAATCATTTCACAGTGCATACATATATTAAATTATCACATTGTACACCTTAAAAAAATAACCTTGTAAAACCTAACTACGTACAATTCTTAATTGTCAATTAAGACCTCAATAAAATGGGGGGATAATAAAATAAAGGTTAAAAATAATGTGGAAGAATAGAATTTTGGCTGTGGTTAAAACAAAAAAAAGAATTTTGGAGTTTAGGGGCACCTGGGTGGCTCAGTTGGTTAAGCATCTGCCTTTGGATCGGGTCATGATCCCGGGGTCCTGGGATCGAGTCCCACATTGGGTCCCTGCTTGGTGGGAAGCCTGCTGCTCCCTCTCCTACTTCTCCTGCTTGTGTTCCCTCTCTCACTGTGTCTGTCTCTGTCAAAGAAAGGAGGGGAGGAAGGGAGGGAGGGAGAGAAGGAGGGAGGGAGGGAGGAAGGAAGGAAGGAAGGAATAATTTTGGAGTTTATCACAGGGGCGTGAAAAGCTTCAGGATGTAATCACCTTGCCCGACAGCTGGGAGGGGCATCTTGGAGCGCAGAGTAGGAGGTGGGGCATCTGGGTCCTGCCCTGAGCCCTGCCCCCAACAGGCTGTGTCAGGGGCTCACAGTATTTATTAGCGCTTGGATGGGCCTCTTGGCCTTCCACTTCTGCTGACTCATGTATAAAGTGGGGCCCATACTAGCGGCCTGGTACTGTCACCACGCAGGGTGTAATTATAAAATAACCAGACTTTCCTATAGGAAGCCAGGTTGTGCTTTATACTTCCGTCTTTGGAGGCCAGGAGATGGGGTTAACGCCGCGGTCGTGTGCGGTGCTCGCTGAGCCTGCGTGAGGGTAGGGATGAGATGTGGCTCTTGGTAAGAACAAACACAACCTCTCACTGAACAGGCAGGAGACTGCAGTGTTTTTGCACATGTTCTAAAGGGAAGCAGCTGGTTTCACAGCATTTTATTTATGGGTGGTGTTTCCTGAAGAGAGAAGGCAAAGCCTCATTTAATTTATTTTTCACATCTAATGTCAGTTCACTCAACGTAGCCCGTGTTGAGGAAACAAGTTCAGAGCAGGGAGAAATGCGTCAGTTTGGGTAGATTTTGGCAGAAAATTGCTTGCTGTTTTGAAATTCCTCTCCCAGACTTGTGAGGTGCTTTGGGGGTATTGTCGTTGAGACGATAAAGCCGAGTCCTCTGAAAGGAAGAAGAGGCAAGCTGTGCTCTTCCTGTCGTCAAGCCTTCAGGCAACCTTTCCAAAGTTACCGTTTACCAAGACATACCTCCCGATGCCTTCAGAAACTGCATTTCCGTTGAGTTTGAAGCCTTAATCACTGGGTCTGGATCAATACCACTTGAGAACTCATGGCTGACTGGTGAGTGGCTCGTAGCCTCCGAGGGTGACACACTCATTAATGGTAAGGCCGTTCAGGAGGGAATGGACCCTTGTTGTTGCACCAAGCCTGCTCGGGCTGTTGGACTCCACATCCCCTTACCTCCGCTGTGTGCCTGCAAGGGGACCTTTGTGATTCTCCATAATGGTTACCAAGGGCGGCATTAATACTGATTAATGTTGGCCGAAGTCCGTGCATTTATTATGTGCATGCTGCCCAGGGGCCAGCTCATGGGACCTCGCACTGAAGAGTTGCTTCCGTGGGAATTTACACAAAGAAAATGTCTCTTCGTAAATTCTGCATTTGTGATCACTCCATTGAGGGATGCTGTCCTAAACTTTTATGGAGAATTGCTTCACAAAATCTGATTTTTAAGCCCAGGTGGGTTGAGTTTGGATCATTATTTTTTCTCTCTAGATGCTGTGGCACAGAGCTGGTGGGGAGGGGGCGCTTTAAATGGGTGTTGGGAAGTGCTGTTCTGCGCTATAACTGGAAATTTAGCTCAAGGAAAACCATAGTGCTTCTCTGCGGCTCTCTTTTCACAGCTGTAGAACAGAAGGATCCAACGAGATGGTCTGAAAGCCGCCTCTGTCCCAGACATCTCCCATGTCCTGGCCCGTCTACTGTCACTGTACTCCCTTCCATTCAGACAGGGGCTTCTCTCCTTTCATGTGACTTCTCTCAACAACACTCCTGTCCATGGTGTCATTCTTATTTTATTCATAGAAGTAAATGCTGGATCTGAGATTTCATGATACAAGGCTTAATTCAGTCTGGGTGAGTGCTTGATTTGAATGAATTGACTCTAACTGAGTTTCGTCGTGCAAACACTTGCATCAAGCTCTGCATGTGCAGGGTTGCCCGAGTCCAGGCCCCCTTTGTCGCCCCTCTCCCTCCCTCCATTCCCCCTCGGCTCTCCTGTGTACTGGTTCCTTCCCCCATGATCTTTCTGGTACCTTTTCCTCACTACTCACACATACTCTCACTTCTGCTTGATTGCTGGAGTAGGCTAGACTGTGAAGTGATGAAAATAAACCATGGCATTTAAGTGTTTCAGCCCAAGAAAAGTGTCTTTCTAGGGCATGCTGAGTCTAGTCTAGGCTGGAAATAATTGTCCTGGGAGGCTCTCCTACAGGCTGTGGTAGGGGTCCAGGCTCCTTCCATCCTATGATGTCACCATTCCCAACTGTCCATCCTATGATGTCTCCATTCCCATCCTTCCCTCCTATGGTGTCACCATTCCCATCCTTCCATCCTATGATGTCACCATTCCCAACCGTCCATCCTTTGATGTCTCCATTCCCATCCTTCCATCCTATGATGTCTCCATTCCCATCCTTCCATCCTATGATGTCACCATTCCCATCCTTCCATCCTATGATGTCACCATTCCCATCCTTCCATCCTATGACATCACCATTCCCAACCCCGGCCCCCCTGGAGGGTCCCTGGAACCTCTCATCCATCCACATTTTACCAGCCTGAACCCAGCAGGAGAGGCCTGTAAATTATTCTTCCTGAATGGCTAGGTCAGCATTGGTTAATCTCAACCAAGTTCATATTAAAATCTAAGTAGGCAGAGAGGAGATAATTTTAAAACAAGGGCAATTGAGAAATTGATTAAATGTGGGAGAGTAAAAGACAAATGATATTCAGGCGTCATAATAAGTTAAAAGTCAAAAATAACTTGTTAAATTTGTGAGTATAAAATCAATCATGATGGTAATAGTGACAGGAACACTTTCTTTATGGAAGGCACTGGGCTAGTGCCCTTCACATGCATTGATTCCTGCAATTGTCGTAATATCCTACTCAGATTATCGCTATTCCTTTTATGGATGAAGATGCTCAGGCTTGGAGCCTCCCAAGTCTCTCGGGGAGTAAGTGGCAGACAGATGGGGGTTCCAAAGTCAGACTCTGTAGACCAGCACCCTCCCACCCCATAGCCCCCCCCAAAAGTAATAATGATGGTTACTCTGTTTAATTTAACCCTTACTATAGACTTAGGATAGAGGATAGCACTTCACAGCTGAAGAAACTGACATTTGGAGAAATTAAGTGGCTTGCACCCAAACCACAGTTTAAAACATAGGAAGGATACATAAAAAGGCAAATAAGCATAATCGATGGACTGGAAGTTTTGCAGTATGACCTTCAAACCTAGAAGAGCCTCTGCAACTCTTAGGATTCCCAGCTAGCTCCTCTCTGTGCCTCTGCCGCCATCCCCCTCTCTGGCACAGCGTCTGTTCTTGCTCTTGGGTGCCGGCAGGCTGTGCACGGCAATGTCGCACGGGAGACTGGTCCCCGTTCAGGTCTACCTTGGCGATCTCGGTGACTGCTGCTGCTTTTAGATAGCGCTCCACTCCACCCTGCCCTGCTGTTTTTATGCAAACAGTTCTCAATTATTAAATCTCATTGAAGTGTGCCACAAATCACTTCTTATTTTACAATATTCTACATCTTTAGATATAGCACGGAACTGAGTAAAGATTTCTTCAAAAAACCAGAACACAAAATATTGCTTGGCTTATTTGACAGCAATTTATTTTGAAGGCCTCTTCTGTATTCATGGGGAGAAAAAAGCAACTATGATAAAACCATAAAGCAAAATGCTCTGAAAGGTTACATGACACTGGGCTGTTTAAGCTTCTTTCATCTGTTGCCTAAGAAACTGGATAATAGAACTTCAAACATGCAATTCAAAGACATAACCTCTAAATTGCATTCTTAATATTTAGTACATTTTCCTTTTGGTGACAATAAACTAATTTGATATAATAAATCTGTGGCTTATATAACATGTTTTTTTTTTCCTTTTCTTCCTTTTCTCCTTTCTTTCTTTCTTTCTTTCTTTCTTTCTTTCTTTCTTTCTTTCTTTCTTTCTTTCTTTCCTTTCTTTCTTTCTTTCTTTCTTTCTTTCTTTCTTTCTTTCTTTCTTTCTTTCTTTCTTTTTTGTTTTTTTTTGTTTTTTTTGTTAACCCAGGCTCCAGAGCCATAGGCAGCATTATTGTAGAGAAAGGTGCAGAACAGACTGAGACTCTCGGCCACAGACTTGTGCATTGAGTGACCTTACTCGACTCACTGCTGTGGTCTCTGTGAAGGGGGTGTCACAGCGCCCACCTCACAGAACGCTTACAGAGTTACATGAGAAGGATCTGTCAAATATGTAAGGGCCACTCTGGCGCAATGAGGCAGCTACTGTAAGTATTTGATTTTTTAAAAAGCTGTTTGCACGTACGTCATTGATCTGTAGCTCATCCTTGCTGGAGCCCATCTCATCTCCGCTTCACATGGAAATCGGTTTTCTTCTGAAGAGAGGTCATCCCAGTGAGACTAGAGGTGGAGGGGTGGGTGGTGAGCAGTGCCTACCCAGCTCCTGAGAACAGAGGGCAATGCGTGTTCTTTCTTTTGCTGAGAACAGACCCTGAAGAAAACAGACGTAATTACAGCAAATCAAATGCTGTGACACTTTGCTCACCTTGAATCTCCTTAAGTCACAAGCTCACATTGAGGAGGGGAAGGAAATGCATGTACGTGTCCCTGGAGCGGGGTAGGAGCTGAGACAGAGGATTATGGAAGTGACCCAGGAGAAGGGGGACAGGGCGGTGCCATGGGCAGGGAGAGTGTGCGTCGGGAGAGCTGCCTGGAGGCGGCAGAAGGAGGTGTCTCTGCCCCTCGGAGTGCCCAAACCATGATTCTCCCCGATGCATTGCAGTATTTTCCTGCTTTCGCTCTTCTTTCTTGATTCTCTTTTTCATCTTCATTGTCAAGACGCCTCCCTAGGCCCTTCCTATCTGCAAGTCAGTCCATCACTGTGATTTTCTTCCTGGTGTCTGCCATAGCGGTCCCTGTTCGTCTGTTTTATTCTCGTTCATTTGCTCCGTTGGGAAGAGAGCTCTGCCAACTTTGAGGATTCTGCACTCCTGAATGGAGCTCCCATGTGAACCACCACGAGGCCAGATATATAGTGTGTGCAGCAAAGTTGGGATTGAAGACAAGTCACGTACAAGGAACATTCCTTGGAAAGACAGCAGCAAATGGACCTCCGAGGGGGGAGGTTTTGCAGCCAAGTGGTTGTGTGGCAGAATGTATTGGGAGTAAGCGAGTGTGACCGTGAGTGAAAGCGATTTTTGAGACCGGTTCTGTGGGTCGCTCTGTACTCCATCCTCCTGGGCGGGACCTGGGTATTTCTTTTCTTTTTCTTTTTCTTTTTTTTTTTTTTTAAAGCATTTCAGTTATTTTTAGTTAAAGAAAAACGGCCTTTTCCAAGGGTGACAAAGTGAACTGAAGGTCAGAAGGAAGCAGGGTGTGGGCTGCTCAAAGCTCTTGCTCCAAAATCTGGATGTGAAGAAAGAAGGCCCTCCCAAGAATTCAAGGGTGATTGGCCAGCAGAGGGATGACTTTGATGACTGGTCACTGGGTTGGTCTAAGGAGGCTCTAAGGTGATTTCCACCTGCCAGTTAGTTGACATGATTAACATTAGTATTCTTGGGGGCTATTAAATTAAGGAATGACACAGGAAGCCAAGAGAGTGGCTTATTCAGTTGGATTCTGAATCACAATCAGGAAATAGTCTTTATCTGGTGCAACCATAATTTCATTTTTATTGGAGCGAATTCGAAGGAAGGTGAGGTCATTCTGGGGGTCGATTTCACACCCGGTGCTTCGGGCCTTCAAGATGAAGTTGTGCACGAGATCGGCATACTGTGTGGTGGTGGGATTGTCCATGGTGCTCTTGATGGGAATGCCTTCTGTGTTCACCACTATGATGCCCTGTACTCCCTTCTGGCTCTGAAGTCGCTTCAATGTCTCCTCCACCTCCGCCATGTCCAAACGAACCGGTAGCTCCGCGACCAGGACCTGGGTGTTTCTATCAGCTGGGTCGAACTTGGTGATCAGTGGGCTGTCAAACCGGTTATGCTCCTGTCTGCTTGGAGTCCTTGTTTCCCTGTAAGCACCTGGCACTTGCTCAGCCCGTGTCCTTGTCTACCCAGCGATGTGGGTTGCGTGGGAGGGGCAGAGACCTGGATTCCTTCAGGAGGGACTGGGGATGTCCCTGGGCATCTTGAGTGTCTTTGTGTGTGGTGCTAGGATGGGTTTGGAAGGAGGCAAAGCATGGACGCTTCATCCTCAGTCCGTGTTGAAGATAGAGCATGTTAAGAGCAAAAATGCCCTCTAGGTTTTCTGGAGAGAAGCTCTATCAGGGACTGAGCAGTGGGTGCTGCGAACGTGCTGTTGACGTTTCTCATCCTTCCGCTGACCGCTCAGGGGTGTCACAGGAAAGCCGAAGGTACGTGGGGTCAGAGCACCGCTGTGACCTTCCACGGCCATTTGTCTCCAGGGCGCCACGCCCTTTCAAGGTTCCCATGATCTGAATGGCAAGTGTGTATCTTCGTGAATATTCTCTGCTCCCCAATTTCAGCTTCCTAGTAAATAGAAAGCAAAGGCCCAGTACCCAGCATATAGGACCATCCAGTCAATTTTCCCTGGATTGCGTTGAGTTAGAGTTGCCATGAAAAAAATGGGAGGAACCTATTAACACTCTTTTGGGGCCCATCTTCTTAAATTTGGGCAGACTTCAGGAAAATAAAGCTGTCCTTTTTTCATGGGTGGGGTAGGACCCCATCAAGTGGTTTATCACACTTTTAGATTTTTAAAGTAATTTTAAAATACTTCATAATTGTTTACTAAATATTTGTGGATGAACCATTATTACTGTTTTATATCTGGGAAATACAAGAGAGATGACTGACTTAGGTCAGGAGAGCTGGGTGTTTTATCCATTACACTACCTTGGCCATTGGATAATTATGCATCAATCCAGTGGTTTCCAGGAATGGAATATTCTCAGAATGACAAATCCATACATTGTGTCAAATTACACCATTCAGTACATTTAATAGACTAGGAATTCCAGGAAAGTATAGTTCACTTTCATTTTTAATATGTAGGAATGGTAGAAAAAGGAAGACGTTCAAATAAACCTTTATCTCCTGTGTCTTATAGCAGTCCTCTGAATGAATATATGTGTGTGTGTGTGTGTAATTACATTTAATTAAGTTAATTAAATTACGTTTAGTTAATTGGTTAATTAAATCATTTTCTTTTGAACTTAAGCATTGAGGCTCTGGATGTTGGTATCCTATTTGGTGTCAAGGCGAACCTAGGGCTTGGTCTGGGTTCAAATGGACACTTATCACAAGTGACTACAGATTACATCACACAAGACACATATGAGAGACACAGGGAAAGTGTCAGAAAGGGCAAGGAGAAAAGAGACAAGTCTGGAACCCCTAGTGCGAGGTGAAGTGGCCCAGGGCACTATATCAGGGGCCCACCTCATTGGGTGCTGGCCTCGAGGGTCATTGTCCAACTCAAAGTCAGAGCCTCTTTCCAGTAACATGATCGGCAGACCTGAGATCTCTCGCCACAAAACCAAACATGTGAAATGTCCAGCTCAGCACTTCCCCACACTTTCCCTTCTCTGCATATTTATGAATCACATTTGAGGGCTTTATTGACTGTGTGTTTGGGGCCTGGATCACAACAACACAGAATTCACCCCTCATTCTGCCTTGTAGTAACTGATGACTTTGCCCTAACCCTTCCTCTGGTCTGAACGAGCAGACCGCTTAGTTCACTTTCCAGATGAGTGACTTTACATCGGGAATGTGAAGGGCACAGTTCAATCCCTTGGAGGAAATAAAGCATGTTGCTTATCTGGCTTTACCTGAGGCCGAAGATTGTGAAGAAGTAAGGGGCACCCCCCAAAATCCTTAACCAGAAGTAGCCCTGGAGAGTTCCAGTCTCATCAAAGGTGACCAGAGTGTTTGCAGACAACTGAGATCATACTTTTGCCTAAACCTGTGACTGCCTGAGTCACTCTGGTCAAAGGGAAATCTGTTTATTAACTATATGCAAATGAGACTATTGTAATTTCTTTGGAGAAATAAGGAAACTTAACATGCTCATTTGAATGAGTCACATCAGATCGATTCTCGGCCTTTTGGCTAAGATCAAGTGTGAATGAGTCACATCAGGGCCTTGGGAGCACAAAGATTGGGCTGAAAATCTTAGTTGTCTGTGTTTGCTCCACATTCCTACAGCACCTTTGAGGCCCTTGAAGAGCTTAGCCCAGTACCCTTCCCGTGTGTGTGCAATAAATACTAATCAACAACAATAATTTGATCATAGGTAAAAGAGTTTGAAAGAGAATAATAATGAAAGTAGACACCTATTTTCTTGAGAGAAAGTACTTGAGTCTATATTGGTTATCATTGAAGGGACTTTGCAGTTCTTTAATTAAATTAAGTAATTTTTTCATATATATAGTTACAAAACATTGAGTTGATGATAACCTGCCCTTAAATGTGTACAAACCGAATGTTCTTGTGTGCCGTGGACAAGTCAGACAACAGTGTTGGGTACGTTCCTGCCTATCTTCTCCTTTCTTAATAGTTGGTAATTTCTGGCTGGGGAATCAATGAGATTTCAGAGAAATGGATTCTGCCCCCAATTTAAGGGATGAAACATAGGACTGCAGCTGACCTCATTGGTACATTCTTACTCCTTGGCCATGTATCAGTTGGAGTGGGATGCGACTCAAACCCATATAATTAGAATAAGTCTCAGGGTGTGCATTAGTCAGTGTCCCCCAGAGAAACAGGACCAATGGGATGTGTGTGTGTGTGTGTGTGTGTGTGTGTGTGTGTGTCGAGGACCAGGGGAGCTGATGGTTCAAGTCCCAGTGCAGAGACTAGAGAGGATGAAGAGAGAAATCTCAGGCCAATCAGTGAGGCAGGAAACAGGGCGAATTCCACATCCCTCCACCTTTTGTTCTGTTCAGGTCCTCGATGAATTGGATGATGCCCACCTTCACTGGGAGTGAGGGCTATCTACTTTACTGAGTCCACCAATTCAATGCTAGTAACTTCTGGAAACATCCTTCCAGATACACTGATAAATATTGCTTAATCTGGGGGTTGCTTATAGCCATTTAAGTTGACCACCCATTTAACTATCACAGGACATTTCCTGAGACAGAGAGATGATGCTTTCCCTGGATGGGTGGGCATACACGAGGAAGCAAGAAACCCTGGGAATTTCTGGCAGGCATCTTGAGACCATCGGAGGACTCAGGTGACACTGGAAAGGAGAGCCAAGTTTCCTCATGACCTGGCAGAACTGCTGGATTAACCCCCACCTGAAGCTTCGGGACTGACTTTCTTTGCACGCTTCATCATGTGAGTCAATCAAGCTCCTTTATTGTTCAGTCTCATTTGGGTAGGATGTTCTGTAATTCAGCATGGACTGACTTCTTGCTGAAATGGAATGTCTCTGGTTGCAGCTCTCCTGGGAGAACATTGCTCACCCTGACGAGCTATCCCCCAGAGCTCCCCAAAGTTGTGAAACTTCCCCAACTGCTAAATGGGTATTTCATTCCCAGTCGACTTCTCTGTGTTGAAGTGCTTTTCACAAAACAGGAGAATATCCTCTGTCTTCTACGATGTGTGAAATGATTTATTTGGCAGCAAAGCACAAGGGCGGGTTGAAGAGAATCAAGAGGTCCAGCTATGCTGGAGGCTTGTCTTAAGCCACCTGCTTCCATCTTGTATTCCTGGCATGAATTCAGCTTCTTTGAGCCTTCTGTGTTAGGTAAACGTAGCCTCTTCTAGGCAGATGAGCTTCTTTCTGAGTGTCTCACCCTGTGGTTTTGCAGGAACCCATTATCTCTGAAGATCTGGATGAGTTTTATCAACAAACAACATCCACGCAATCACAAATTTTGTCAAGTTGTTTGTGAGCTTTTATCGGACAATAATTTACTCTGAGTGGGCTCTGTTTTTGAATTATGTATGCTTATCACTGGTCATCTTCAGACTTCATGTAGTGTAGCTTCAGGTCCTCAGAGGATCCAGACCAATCAAGTTGTCCTCCTGCTGGGGAGTCCTCACTACATCTCACTGCATCTCCTCTTAAACGCACGTCACCATGTGTCACGTGTTTCCCTTGCTGTCTTCTCCACCCTCTGCTTTGCGGGCCTCTGCACCAATAGTTTTCCCCCTTGAAGGTGATGAGGCACGAAAGCAGAGAAATGACTGCCTTTAGCCCAGAAGGCTGACCTGCAGCCTTCACAGTTCAGATAAGGAGCAAGTACCCCCTGGTTGTGACATTCTTCCAGGGGCTCATGACTGCCTGTCCATCTCACTGATAAGTAATATCAGTATTGATGAACACCTGAGAAATCCTTTTTTTTTTTAAAGATTTTATTCATTTATTTGAGAGAGGGAGAAAGAGAGAGCAAGCAGGAATGAGCAGCGGGGAGGGGCAGAGGGAGAACAAAAATCCCAGCTGGGCTGGGTGATCCCAGGATCCTTAGATCATTAGATCATGACCTGAGCCAGAGGCAGACAGTTAACTGACTGAGCCACCCTGGTGCCCCAGCACCAAGGAAATCTTGGGAAAGTCTTTTTAGGAGTAGAAATTCAAAGAAGACATTTATGATGCAATACCCCCTGAAGGTCCCCTCCGCCTTGAGCACTAAGCATAGAGCAAAAGTGGAGCTCTTTCTGCCCATGGCTCTGGTCCCCATGTTGCCAAAATAAACTAAGTTATATGGTAACATGTCTCCAGAATTCTTTCTTGATCTTTGCGCTCAACGGTCCTGCAACAAAAGTTTCCTTTGCAGAGTGCAAAACGACCTGTGCAAATTGATGCCTGGTCGGGCAAAGTGAAAGAGCCAGGATTTTTGCAGATGAGAAAGCAGCTTGAGGAAAATGAGACATTGCACACTGGTCGCGGTCGAAAGCACAGTTTCTGGGTCATGCCTGGGCCGGTCTCCTGGCTCACCTCCTCGAGTGTGAAGGTAATTTCTCCCAGCCTGTGTTCAGTCATTTGTAGAAAGGAGATGATTGGAACTCTTTGCTCAGAGGGCGGCTGTGAAGAGCACACACAAGGAAGTGCTGTAAGTCTCAGGTCTCGGAAAATATCACTCATGTTATAATTGACAAAAGATGGGAACTCAGATTCTCTGGTGCTCAGTCTCATATTCTTTCCACTACAGCTTGTTGTTTGAAAACCTCAGGCTTTTGCATGGTACTTAAAACTACCCAGGTTCGGCATCAGACTCTTTGATTTTGACTCAGGTCATGGTATCAGGGTCATGAGATCGAGCCCTGTTCCTGCTCCGCAGTCAGCATGGTGTCTGCTTGAGATTCTTCTCTCTCCCTCTTCCTCGTGCGCTCTCTCTTGCAAATCAAACCAAACCAAACCAAACCAAATCAAATCAAATCAAATCTTAACGAAACAAAGTACAGTAAATAAGTCACATCCCAAATGAGCCATGATCTCCTTTCAATAATTAACTGCTCTGTAACAATTAAAGAAATATAAGACCCTATCTTGTATGCTCCACCTGGTTAAAATCTAAGTGTTTTCAGGATTTGACTCCGGAACTGGTTTTTCTAGGAGCCTCTTTGAATGCATGCCCTGAGTCCACCCCCTGCCTCTGTGGCCAACACAGAGCCACTTCCCATCCTCTGTGGACTATGACTTCTTTCCTGAGCTCCCATGGACACCCATCTGGATGCCACTGGATGGGTGGTCTTCCCTCATCCTCAGGTCTGACTGAAGGAGGCCAAAGTGAAGGGATCTGGGGACAGTGCCATAGGGCTCAGACATTAATCCTTTGCTATTAGACATAATGACTTCTTGAAGTCTGAGCTCAATGAAAATGCTTTTCTACTTCTTGAATCATTTGTTGTGACCTGATTTTTCTTTTTTCAGTGATGTAGACCAAGCCCCAGGTAGAGCATGGAAGCCTCCGAAGTGAGCACATACAGATGCACATCAGTGAGGGCCCATCTGTGGGACATGCAAAAGCTAGGTCTCCCTTTGTGGTCCACAAAGGGAGGAAGAAACCTCATGCCAAAGACTCAGAAATGCAGGGGTGGGGGCAACGTCCTGATGTCAAGGCTTAACATTCTTTTCTGTGCCACTGAAGTCACTGGTACCTGTAACTTACCCCTCAAACGTTCTGTCTTCGCTCAGGCTGCTAGGACAAAACCCCCCAGACTGGAGGGCTTACCTAACAGACATTTGTTTTGTCCCTGTGTTGGAGGCTGGAAGGCAGAGGTCTGGGTGCCATGGTCAGGTTGGGGTGAGGCTCCCTCCCTGAGCCACAGGTGTCTGTCTGCTCACTGTGTCCTCACTCGGTCTTCCCTTGATGTGTGCATGTGGAGAGAGGAGAGATGGATCTCTTTCCCTTTTCCTATAAGGGCATTAATTCCATCATGAGGACCCCACCTCATGACCTTATTCTACACCTACTCACCTCCCAAATGCCCATCTCCAAATACTATCACCCTGAGAGTTAGGGCTCCAGCAGATAAATTCCGTGGCGGAGGGAGACACCTTTAGGCCATTACAAATCTTAAAGGAGGCCTATACCCCAACGTACCTGAGTACCAGCCTTATTCTCTGAAAAAACGAAACACTTGAATGTGCAGGGTGCTGGAAAACTTGCTTGTTTTGTCACCTGGTGGGATCTTACAAGGCGATGCCCTCAGATGTGCACTGGAATGAATTTTGACCACTTCAGCAAATAGGAGGGGTTGCTCTTTACAAATGACATCATTTCTCACTTCCAAATTGATATAAATGTCACCTTTTACTTATTTTTTAATCAAAGTGCAAGGTACATACTTCTTTTGTAGCAGTTCCATCTGGCCAAGGGTACTTTTATTGTTCATTTGAGAGATTCTCATTCGTCTTTGTGGGAGTGCTTCATAGTTTCATAGCTTTGCACTTGAAAGGGCTCTGTCGAATTCATCCCTTGGCTTCCAGCCTCTGCCCGGATGTGGAAAAAAGCCAGTCTGATTAGGAAAAGAGAGAAACTCAGGTACTAGAAACCCTTGGCCCCCACCACGGCAATGGCTCCTGGTTCTTGGTAGTGAGTTGTCGAAACCAGCATTTTCTATAACCTGCTCTTATCAAGCAAATAAGCAGAAAGAGGGCTCCAGTTAAAAGGAGCGTGCCCAGGCTGCGTGGCTAATTCAGATTGATTGTGGTGACTTAATTAGAAGCCACTCGAATGGTGTCTCTGCTCTGATGTTGGAGCCCGCAGGAGGCTGGCCCTGGTAAGCATGGCTTGATGGGACAGGTGTGGCATTGGAAAAGAGAGAGGGTCATCTGAGGACCTGCAGCCTTGCCGCTTGGTGACAGAGGAGAATGTCCTCACGAAGGGGTCCTTTTGAAAGAGCGTGTTAATTCTTGGAGAGCACATTTAGAAAGCCCGTGTGCATCACAGGACGAGATAACCTGTGGGAATTACAGGTCAGGCTGTGTGAGTCCCTCAGAGTGGGGCTGTGTCTTACCCCTTTCTACTTCTGCAGCCCCCAGCAGACTCCCAAACTCATGGTATGTAATCAGTAAATGCTTGTGTGTTTTTTTAAATAATTTTTAAAATTGTGGTAAAATATCAGAATGTAGAATTTATACTTTTTACTACTTTTAAGTGTGCAGTTCATTGGCATTGGGGATGGTCACATTGCTGTGCAGACATCACCACCATCCACCTCCTGAACTTTTCCTTTTCAACCGAAACTCTTTAATGGCCATCATGTGACAACTCCCTGTTACCCCCTTCCCGCAGCTCCTAGAGCCCCCTATTCTGTTTTCTGTCTGTGTGGATTGGACTAGGTATCTTATTTAAGGATGAATTATGTAGTATTTGCCCTTATGTGATGGCTTACTTACCCACTGTAATGTGTCCTTAGATCCCTGCCCTTGCAGGTGTCAGAATGGCCTTTCTTTTTAAGGCTGAATACTATTGCATTGTGTTATGATGATTCATTTTACGGACTAAGGGATGACCAGAGAGCTGGTGAAACATTGTTTCTGGGTACGTCTATGAGGGTGTTTCTAGGAGACATCAATGTTTGAATTGGCAGACGCAGTAATGGAGCTACCCTCACCAGTGTGGGTGGGTGTTCTCTAATCGTCAAGGGCTCAGAGAGAACAAAAAGAGAAGAAAGGAGAATTTACTTTCTGCTTGATCTGAGTCCTTGCTCTCCTCCTACCTTCACACATCAGTGCTCCTGGTTCTTGAACCTTTGGACTTGGGCTGAATTCTACCACGGGCTTTCCCGGACTGCTGGCTTGTAGGTGGCAGATCATGGGATTTTTTGGCCTCCATAAACTGGTGGGCCAATTCCTATACTAACTCTCCTCCTCTGCATCTCTCTCTATATGCTATCTTGGTTATGCTTCTCTGGGGAACTCCAGGTAATTTGCTCCATACCACATTCTGTTTATCCATTCATCCGTCTGTGGGCAACATGGGTGTCTTCCACCTTTTGGCTCCTGTGAATAATGCTGCTGTACAGACATCAGAGTGCTTGCTTTTAATTCTTTGTGGTGTATATAGAAACTGTTTTTTAGGCTAGCATTCGAAGTGAGAAGAGCTGGGAGGACTGAAGTATTTCTTCTGGATTGAGGCTCCATATTACCTGTGCAGACTGACCTACCAGTGTTCCATCTGCGCATGGGCGTCCCACCTTCCACGCCTGGGCTGCTCTAATGCACTCTCGGATGCTTCTCTTCTGTATCTCTGGCCAGTTCTGACATCCTTCAAGGACACTTTGCACCAGTCTCCACAAGCCCTCCTTGACTGGAGCTTGCTGGGGCTACACCAGGTCATTTCCTACCCTGTAGTAGTTCCTGGTACAGCTGCGCTGGAGCTGCAGGGCAGAAGGCACCTGCCCCATGCCTGACGTGCTACCTCCCTGTCTGTCTCTCTAACACACGGACAACTCATCTTGGAGGCTCCCGTCAGCCCCAGCATCATGTTAGGCTACTGAGCCAATGTCAGGGTTCCAGGTGTGGGAGTCCTGTAAAAAGCTGAAGCAAAAGCTAAAGAGATGTGAGAGGATGCCCAGCCGTAGCCCCGTGAGAAGCTGCACAGCCTGTGAGGATCAGCTCTTGGTCCTCGTGAGTCCTTCAGAGAGAGGACCTGCCTTAGGTCTCTGTTGTCTTAACTGGAGTTAAGCTGTCCCTACAGCCAATAATTGATGGAAGTTTCCTTTCATTTTAGTTGGTAGTTTTAATTGCAATTTCAGCCGATCTCCTCTCCCTATACCACCTACACAAATTACTCTGGTTAATTACGAATTGATTGCAATTTCATCAGTATTTAATGATTTCGTTTTTATTCTGTAGTCCCAGGTCCTACAATGCATCCCACTTCCTCCTTTATTTGCAGCTCCTGCTGAGCGAGAAGTCGCTAACAAAAGGGTCTTGCATTGGGAGCACAGCCTGTTTTAAAATAGAGACATGACACATTGGAGGAAGCGTTTGCAAAGAGCCCGGTGGCAACAATGCCTTTCACAGAGCCGGCAGCCAGCCCTCCTTGGAAAGTGTCCTGGACAGGGAACATCTCCCACACACAGGTTGGATTTGCCAAAAGTGAGCCTATGTTTATCTTGTTGGAAGTTTAAGGAGAGTTGTTGGGTCAGCCTCTCTCATCAGGAAACCAGAAGGAAAAAAAAAAAGTTTGGCCACCTGGGAGAAAGGGCATGTCCTCCTCCATGGAGACAGAACACACAGCTCCATGCTGCCTGCTGGTGTCAGAGGAAGAAGCAGGTTATTTTAAAGACATATGTGCGTGGGGTGTGTTCAACAAAATAGTGATAATTTGGAGTTAGAAACTGAGAGAGTAAGAAAACAGGACCCTAGCTAAGAGGTGGATGCAAAGATGGTCATAAAGCATCTTGGACGTTTTACAATGTAACAGTTGGAGAAGGTTGAGATTACATACAAGTTGCACATGCAGCATTTTCTGCAACATCGTCGGTTCTGGGGCCACATCCGTGACTCCTGGCGTCAGTAGCCTCCAGGTTAAGAACCATGACTCATCTCCTGACTCTGCTCCGTCTCTCCAACTCCTTCATTGCCAGAGTGATCGCTCCAAAGGGTATGTCTGACGGTGCCTCTCCTTGGCTTCAACCTTTTCAAAGAGGAGGTTCTTAATGATGACATTCACTGCCCTCTGCATCCTGCTTCTGTCTGCCCAGCTTCTTCTGCAAACCTCCCTTGTACATGTGTTCCTGTGGCACTGAGCTGCCCAGAGGCGGTGGCTGTGCCTCTCAGTTAGTTATGTGCATGAGCTTCTGTGATCTCACTTGTCTGAGGTAGAGTTGAGGAAGCACACTGCTCGGAACATGCTTGCTCTGACATTTGTGTCTTTTTCATGCTTCAAGACTCCATGTAGGTGCCCGTGCCCCTGGGCACTTTCCCTGCGTCTTCTCACCCTAGATTTCCAGTCTGTGCTTCTGCAGTGTCCTGTGGGTATGCCAGTTTAGTATGTACCTCCCCACCTTGGACCAGTTATTCCACTAAGTGAGGATCCCCTCAGGCAGTGAGAGTGCCTATTGTCCCCTGCAAGTAGGGGACAAATGATCTACCATCACTTGAATATCAGAAGTGTCCCCAGGGGGAAAAGGAGAAGCTGGAAGCTAGGGAGACGAGCAATTTCAAATCACTGAAGAAAAGGATGCAGAAAACATTTGAATGACAGGCACACAGGGTGGCTCAGGAGGTGAAGTGTCTGCTTTTGGCTCAGGTCATAATTCTGGAGTCCCAAGATCGAGTCCCACATCGGACTCCCTGCTCAGTGGGGAGTCTGCTTCTCCCTCTGCCCTTTACTGCACTCTCTCTTGCCTTCTCTCTCTCAAATAAATAAATCTTAAAAAAAAAAAAAGAAAGCATTTGGAATAAGGAACAAAATGGTTTAGAACTTTTAACTTAAAAAAAAGAAGGAAAAGGGGCACCTGGGTGGCTCAGCTGGTTAAGCATCTGCCTTTGGCTCAGGTCATGATCGCTGGGTCCTGGGACTGAGCCCTGCATCAGGCTATTGGGCTCCCTGCTTGCGGGAAGCCTGCTTCTCTCTCTCCCACTCCCTCTGCTTGGGTTCCCTCTCTCGCTGTGTCTGTCAAATAAATAAATAAAATCTTAAAGAAGAAGGAAAAGAAACCAATTAACATTACATTCTTAGAGATCATATAAATGCTTCCAAGTATCGCAGAAGTGCCATCGCACAGCAGCCGGACATAGCTCAAGTAGGAGGACGTCATCTCAACAAAAATCATGCTTGTAGATTGTAGGAGATGTGAACCTCAAGATTCCGAGGACGGCCCACCAAGCCTCTGCAAGAGACCATGCTAAGGCGGTAGTGCTGGGCACTAAGGAAGGGACACTCCACTCCAGCAACACGGGTCTGGCTGTGGGTCACTTGCTACGGACCACCTATATACTCCTGCTCCTGCGGGTTTTAAATGGGAGTGGCTGTGCTTGCTATCCGTTGGGTGTGTGCTGCATGAGCAGATGAGTTTGCTAGGTCACAGGTTTCTGGACCAAGAGCAGCTATAGCTAAAGATGTTCTTCCACACTGGAGCCTGAAGCAGATAATAAGATCATGGACTTCCAGCCTGATGCTGCAATTGGATGAGAATTTGGGGTCCTAGCTGGTGGTTGGCATGTTCTGCATGTGGGGGAGACATTCCTTTGTAGCCTGAGGAAACCCATGGTAAGTTCTCGCTGTTGCGCTTCTGGTACCCATGCTGGTGGGCAGTCCCTGCCAACATGGTGTCTGAACTTGCCACACCATTTGCTGTGTCCACTGAGGCATCAGAAGAAGCAATGCAAGAGGAGGTTCATAAATGTTTGCAAACTAGGACTTGCCCTCTTGACATGGAGTCTTCCCAGGAAGAAGGGCAGGCCATCTGCTGGAAATGCCACAGGAAGGGGAGAAGAGGTCCCTCAGCCTGAAACCCCTCCAGCCCCAGGGCATCTGGGAGGGGCCATTGTGGGGCCCCTGGTGTCTCAGCTGAGCCCTGAAGAGTGGGAGTGACCACGGGCGACCCCACCAGGAACCTGCTCCGCTGAGCGAGTCATAAGCCACAAGTGTTGAGTTTGTTATGCAACAGTGTTTAATGAAGATAGATATTCTTCAGGAATGCAAACTCCACATCCTCCATATTTCTGTGCCTCCTTCCAAGGACGCTGCCTGTGGTGGTGGCGCCTTGTGGGGCCTCCATCCCCCCCTCACAACTACATGTTGGGCAAGAAAGATGTACTCCAGAGCCCCTGTGAATCTTACCGAGTTTTCCCAGAGCTTACGTGTGTAAAAACAAAAACGGGTAGAATTGATACTGAGCCCTGTTTTATTCCAGCAGGAAGCTATTTTCAGCCTTGGATGCCTAATCTAATTGAAAATCAAAAACATACAATTTCTAATTAAATTTTGCTTTTTTGCTTAACAGTCATGAAAATGTATGTTACTTTTTGAAATTATTTGTATAAATGCAAATGATTGAAATAATTTGCAATAATCATTACAAATAATTATAATAATGAGTAAAGCTAGAAGAAATATTTAACACTTAGAATTTTATGTTTCAGCATATTTAAAAAGTTAATTTCTCTCTCAACACACATGTACATACACAAATATAAGTACATGTCAGAGCAGTATATGAGTGTGAGCAATAAATACTCCAAGCATAAAAGTGTTTTACAGTAGGAGAAAATTCTGGGAGATATAGAATAGAATACAAGTTCAAGGTGAAAAACAGTGTTTCCAACAGTTAAATAAGAAATTATGCAGTATCAAATTTTTTTGCTTTTAAATTCCACTGGTTATGTATAAAAAAGATACAGTGCTCTACTTTCTTAATAATAATTATAGTAATACACCAGAATTGGTATTAGGGTGTTATTCTTTTGAAAATAAACTTTGGTAAACAAATTTTACACATCAAGTAAAAAGTGAGATAGGGGCATCCTGCAATTTTCAAAATTATTTTGGGGAGTCATTAAACAAGGGAGTTTGAAGACTACTGCTGTATATTTCAACAAGGTTAACTTTCTGTGGGTCAAACTTAGTGAAACGTCCTCTAATAATATAAAATATAATGAGACAAAGAATAGTAAACTCTTAGAAATGTCTAAAAATAGAGTGATTGTACTAACTAGGATAATCAGTTTCTTTTGGATATTAGAGGGGGCTCAGAATTATTTTGGGGTTGACGATGAACTGTGTCTGAGGCTCTCCCTTAGTCTTTGGTTCAGGTTCACGACCTCCAAGCTACTTGACCGTCGGAACAGACAAGGGTCCTTTCTCTGCCGTCACAGAGTAATCAAATAGCCGTGACTTGCACCAGCATCCAGCTAGCTGGGCTGGAGCATAACCTCAAACTTGCTGCTATTCATTGCTTTGTGAAGAAGACCATGTGAGGGAAGTGAGGTTCGTGGAGGACTTTGGCAGACACAGTCACGTGTGGCGCTAAGATCTCTCTGCTGTGATGCCTCAGACTTCATAGAGGCAAGTTCCAGGGTCAGGTTGAGGGCATGGCTTCTTTCATTACGGAAGACCCAGGGAAGACATTTCTCATCAGCTGTGCATTTATTTATTAAACTACTGGTCTAACTCCTCTAATCAACCTCCTTTCTCACTTTCTGTTGCCTGCTAGAAAATGTATACCTAAATTTCTTCATCTCCCCTGCAAATCAACAGGAAGAATGCTGAGTATGAATCTCATTGCTGGCTTTCTGTCATTTTCTTCTTGGTTCAGACTTCCTTGCTTACTGGCTTTGAGCTTCTGAAGCTCATATTCTTGTATTGCATGGAGCTCCATAAGTCACCTTAAATTATACCTAAAACAAGGAGTGGAAAAATAAATAAACAAAATAGTTACTAGGAGGCAGCCAAGAAGGAGTTCATCATCATTATTATGTGAGCGGAATAGATGGATTTAACGTGAGGTTCGTGGGGCTCCGGCTCCGAGGACCCTCACTTGCCCAGGCCCTTTCCAGGACTCCAGACCTAATTTTGTATTTGTGATTTCACATTCTTTTTGTCTTCAAGATGACTCAGCCCCCAAACTGCATAAGCTCCAGGCTCCATGAAATAGGCCTCTGCCCCTGGTCTCATGGCATAATGACCTTCCATAACAGCGGGAATGACAGCATGGTGGGAACAGAGCTCCCGTGCCTGGTGGGCAGCTCAGGCTCTGTCTCTGAGAGCCACTTACCGACGGTCTGCTCAGCCCCGCAGCACCGGGGTCGGCCTGGAGAGTCTCTGAACGCTAGAACCAGACCATGCTTCGCCCGTGACCCTATAGCTCCACTCCCTTTAGTGGACAGAGAGAGGAACTCCATTGGGCATTTAATGAATGTTTTTTAATTTTTGAATTTTTTGGAATTTTTTATGAATGTTAATTATCTCCTGAAAATGTACCATGTATATGAATGATATAGGTAAAAATGAATTTTGGGCAGAGTAGAGACTATTTAGGAGTTAGTTGATTATCTCCTCTAACACGGTCCAATGTGGGGTGATTCTAAATGGTGGCTTATGGAGATGTGCTAACGTAACTCACGCCTGGTAAGCCGAGGGGTCATCACTGAGGCGGTGGATGGTCTTGCAGGAACCGGGGGAGCCATGACTCTGCTTTTGAGAGAGTGTTTTGATTCAGGTTGTTCTGAGTTCATCTGAGAAATGGGCGGAAATGGAAGGAAAACCTGAAATCGTTTTTCATTGTTGGTCCCTCAGTGGAGAGGAGGAATAGATTGGCCGTTGCCTATGAATCCCTCGTTCATAAACACTCTGTGACATCAGTAGCCTTTTTTTGTTTTAGATTTCATCTGAATCAAAATTCTGAGCTTCTGTGGGGACAAAGCCTTATCTTTTCTATCTGCTGTCACACTGACATGTGAGACATCCCTCTCTTGATTAATTGCTATTTCTTTTTCTCTCCTTGTTCAAGAACCAGTGATAACATATGGAAACACTGTGCCATAACTTGGCACTAGAACGGGCTAAGTCCTAAGTATTGGGAGTCCAATGAGCGGGTCTCGTCCCACGTTTGCTACATCAAGCCTGTGGGTGGAGTCCGATTTTTACCCACAGAGCCAGTTCAGATGCGATGCCTATTATCTCCTATTGCTGTGATACGGAAGAGAAGACAATATAATGAGATATTCTGGCGTGCCTTAAAGTGCATGATGCAAAGTGTGGTAGTGCTGATACTGAAAATGACCCCTTCCACCTGCTGACTCGTGTCACTTGTACATTTATAGGGGTGGCTTCCAATTAGCTGAACTGCGTTATTTGGAAAAAGAGAGCTTTGTGCCCTTTTCATGGAAGCTGGATTTTCTAATAATCATGATTTATGCTTTCCTGTCTCTGGATCCACAGTGATGTGAAATCCACTCATTGTCCCTGCTGTCTGGGTTTCCTGGATTTTGTAGGAACTTTATAGCATCCTCTCTGGTCTCCCTGACTCTGGTCTTACCCAGTGTGGATTTATCTTCCACATAGCTGCCCGGAGTGGCGTGATTTTTACCTTCTATGGCTCACTACTACCTGCTTTGACTTACCACTTCCCACAGCAGCACTGTGTTCCCCCAACATCCAAGTCAGTGTTGTTCCCTGTGAGCAATGAGCAACGTCGTGGTTTATGTCTTTGAATTTCAGTGTGGAACATTCTCCCCCAGCCCGTGCTTCCACCACCTCGCTGTCTCTTGCTTGATTTGAAGTCATAGCGGAGAGTTGTCTCTTCTGAGAAGGCTTCACTGAATGACCTCCTCCAATCACCAGCTCCAAGGAGGTACCTCTTCTTCCTCCTGTCTTGATATGCCCTGTCCTAAGGATGGACATGTCATATACAGCATGAGGAAGTCAGTGTGATCCCAGGAAGAAACAAGAATGAGGCTAGGAAGGACAGACTTTACTATTACTTTAGTATTCTCCCGGGTCCCGGGAAAGGGGTTATGGGGGGCTCGTGGGGGAGCAACAGGATGGGCTGGAGGCAGAAGGGCCAGGAGCAAGGGCAAGGTGATGCCAGACCCTTTCCTGGGGTTTTCGTGCAAAAGACGGGGCAGGGTGAATAGTTAGGACTGGGAGTTTGGATAATTTTGGTGAGCTCTGGACGATAGGGGTGGCCTCTGGTAGCTTGATTCCTGGCCTGGAGATGACCAGGGAAGAGGACTGTTGCCTCCTGGGGCGTATGTGCCAGGCAAGAGATTTGGCTCTGGATTGGGCGGTTTGCCTATGCTCCTAGGTAGGCTGCACCCTGACCCGTGGTCTCTCTCCAGCCAGCAAGGTTTGCTGACATGTCAAAACATCATGATGTATGGAAAATTTTTAGATATTCTTAAAAAATAAATGTATATATAATACACCTGTGCATAACTCTGCCACTATTTTTTGTTTTTTGATAACAACTTTATAGAGATATGATTAACATACTAGTCAGTCATTTAAAGTACAATGTAGTGCTTTTAGTCCAAAGTTATGCAACCATCACCACAGTCATTTCCAGAACAGTTTCACCATCTTACAGCCAAAAAAGTGGGAACAACCCAAATGTCCATCATTTGATAAATGGAGGAATAAAAGGCAGTCCTCTAGTGGAATATTATTCAGCCATACAAAGGAAAGAGGTGCAGACACAGGCAACAATGCGGATGAACATTGAAAGCTCTGATCAGAGTGAAAGAAGGCAGGTTTTCTACTTAGTTCTTCACTGATGATTCCTGTTCCTGTCTCCTTCTTTAGAGGGTAGACTCCCCGAGGTCAGGGGATGTCTTGCTGTTTTATATTGCCAGCATGGTGTTTGACATACCACGGGCACTGGGTAAATATTGGTCAGATGAAAAGACAAATCCTAGAGACCAAACCACATAGACCAGAGAAGTAAGAAGTAAATCCCAGGAAAAGGAACTGGACATAGTCTGGCTCACCCATCCCTCAGACAACGATGAAAAACAAGCTGAGGGAGAAACGTTGTCCGTGGAGGCATTGGAAACTCATCCCTCCCCTCGCAACCATGCCCGGTGAAGAGCTGAGGCTCCGCGTTTCCCTGGATGACTCCTGCAGCCATAAAGAGCAGCCTGGCTTGAACTGTTTGCCCCATTCTCTTAATTGACTCTGAGGGACGCGCTCCTCCCAGCCCACCTGGCCTCGTTCAGCACTGGGCATCTGAGCTTCGTTCCCCTCCCGCGTGGAGCCCACTGACTTTGTCCCAGCTGCCTCCCCTTCTCTCCCTTTTCTGAGCACCCCTGCCTTGATTTGCAAACTGCCCCATATCTTCCACTTCATTTTGAGTTCCTCGAGCAGCCTGAGATCTGGCTGTCGTCTGCAGATCCCGCCTTTCCTGGAGCCCTGCAACTGGGTACATTCTCATGCTCTCACTTCAGGTCCCCGAGCTTCCTCCACCCACTGTGGCCCGGAGACTGCGTTTCCTCCTCATCCCGTGAACCTTCCGGATCCCCTGGAGTTCCCGATGTCTCGCTGTGCAGTGCTCTCTCCCCATGCCCTCGCCTTTCCCTGTGGTTGTTAAAGGCCGTAGCTCCTGTTTCGGCATCTCCTTCCCATCCTGGTACCTGCCGTCCTTCGGGGCTCCAGGGTCTCCCCACCGATCATGTGTCTCACTGCCTTTTCGTGCTGCTCTCCCCTTGGCTTCCTTTCTGTGCTTCTGGTCGAACCCTAACCTCCGTCACTGTTGGTATCAACACCGACTCTCATGCCGGTCACAGAGCCGAAGGCTGTGATGGTTTACCGCATGCACGAGCATGTTTCCGATCATTTAATGCTCCTAACCACACGACGCGAGTGCGGTACTTTCTGCATTTTATAGGTGAAGACACTGGAGTGGAGCCTGGGTTCTTCCCTCCTCCCCCTCCCACTACAAGGGCTCCTGAGTGTGTTAGAGACCTCGCCTCTAATCCATTTATCCAGCCATGTTACTTCGTGGACAGTAACTTACTAGGTTACAAAATATACAGTCATGATTAGAGTTCAGTTTTATTTGATGCTAGAAATAAAAGTTGTGGTGTTTTTTTTTAAAGTTTTTATTTATTCGTTTGATACAGAAAGATAGCACAAGCAAGAGGAGCAGCAGAGGGAGAAGGAGAAGCAGA